>JAAXCT010003952.1:0-20160 GCA_012490785.1 Eragrostis nindensis
GGAGTTTCCTTTTCCAGCACTTTCCCATCTCGTTGACGGTCTTTTGGAGAATATTTTTGATTTGTTTATTTGAAGTCTCCGCTTGACCGCTTGTCTGTGGGTTGATAAGGGGTTGCTATTCTGTGCTCAATCCCAGCTTCTGTAGCATCTTCTTGAAGTCCTTATCAATGAAATGTGAGCCCCCATCACTAATCAATACCCTTGGGGTGCCGAATCTTGGTAAGATGGTTTCTGTGAGCATTTTTCGTGAATGGATAGAATCAGCATTGCGACATGGTATTGCTTCTACCCATTTCGAAACATAGTCCACTGCCACCAGGATGTACTCATAACCTTCTGAGTTTGGAAAAGGTCCCATGAAGTCAATGCCCCAAACATCAAAGATATCAATTTGGAGATTATTTGTAAGGGGCATTGCGTCTCGGGCGTTGATTCCTCCATGTCTCTGGCAGCGGGACAGGACATCTACGTACCTACTTTCGTGTCTTCATACATGGTTGGCCAGTAGAATCCACTTTGCCAAACCTTAGCATTAGTACGGTATGCTCCATAGTGACCCCCGTAAGGTGAAGAATGGCATCTGTCAATAATTTGCATCGCTTCGCACGGCGGGCACACATCTTCGTAGCAAGCCATCAGTGCAAACTCTGTATAAATATGGGTCATCCCAGAGATGAAATTTGCTATCTCTGATGAGCTTCTTCTTATCTTCCCCTGGTGGTACGTAGCCAGCTACTATGTAGTTGACAATGTTAGCATACCATGGTGTTGTACTGTTACCTTGAGTAACATATCATCTCTCAAGTAATCGTTGATGGGTAATCCATTAGGATCTTCATATTGCAAGCGGGAGAGATGATCTGCCACATTGTTTTCTACTCCTTTTTTGTCTCCGATTTCTATGTCAAATTCTTGAAGGAGTAGGATCCATCGGATAAGACGTGGCTTTGCATCTTTCTTGGTAGAAGGTATTTGAGAGCTACATGATCAGAATATACTATCACCTTTGCTCCAACCAAGTATGACCTGAATTTGTCAATGGCATAGACCACTGCTAGCAACTCCTTCTCTGTGGTTGCACATTGAGTTGTGGCCCTGTGAGGGTCTTGCTAGCATAGGCTATGGCATGATGCTTCTTATCCTTGGTTTGTCCCAACACTGCCCCAACAGCATAGTCACTTGCATCGCACATGATTTCAAAGGGGAGATTCCAATCTGGAGGCTGGATTATGGGAGCTGTGATTATGCTCGCTTGAGTTCATTAAATGCCTCCATGCATTTGTCATCAAAGATGAATGGTGCATCCTTAGCCAATAGACTGGTGAGAGGTCGGGCCTTCTTGGAGAAGTCTTTGATAAATCTCCTATAAAACCCTGCTGTCCCAAGAAGCTGCGGATCCCTTTTATATTCCTCGGGGGTGGAAGTGACTCTTACTTCAATCTTTGCTTTGTCAACTTCTATCCCTCTGGCGGAGACCTTGTGTCCTAGGACAATTCCCTCCGTTACCATAAAATGGCATTTCTCCCAATTTAGTACCAGGTCTGCTTCCTTGCATTTCTGTAGTACCTTCTCCAAGTTTTGTAAGCATCTATCGAATGTTTCTCCATAGACAGAGAAATCATCCTAAATACCTCCATTACTTTCTCAACGAGGTCTGAGAAGATAGCCATCATGCATCTTTGGAAGGGAGGCAGGTGCATTGCATAATCCGAACGACATCCGTCGATATGCAAAAGTGCCATACGGGCATGTGAAGGTTGTCTTGTCTTGGTCCTCGGGATGGATAGGGACTTGATGGTATCCTGAATAACCGTCGAGGAAGCAGAAGAATGAGTGCTTTGCCAATCGTTCGAGCATTTCATCGATGAAGGGAAGAGGATAATGATCTTTTCTTGTTGCCTTATTCAACTTCCTATAATCGATGCACAGTCGCCACCCTGTCACTGTGCGTTGAGGGATCAATTCATTCTTCTCATTCTACACAACAGTCATCCCTCCTTTCTTCGGCACAACCTGAACTGGACAGACCCACTGACTGTCTTGTACTGGATAAATAATCCCTGCCTTGAGTAGCTTCAAGATTCTTTCTTACTACTTCTCTCATGGCATTGTTCGGACGTCGTTGGTGCTCACGAACAGGCTTGTGATCAGGCTCCATTGGGATTCTGTGTGTACAAAACTCTGGACTAATCCCCTTGAGGTCTGCCAGTGAGTAACCTATCACTGATCGATTTCTCCAGCAAGGTTACTAGCTTCTTCTCTTCCCTAGTGGAGATCTTGTCACTGATGATGACAGGGGTACTTTGATCTCCAAAGAGAAAGCTATACTTGAGCCCTGGTGGTAGCGGCTTTAACTCGATAGGTGTTAGAGTAGCCTCTTCTTGTTTATTCAGCCCAACATACGGAGAATGAGAATGATCTACATCTTCGGTGAAGAATTGAGTTTGTTCTTCGATGTGGGTTGTGATGCTTCCAAGAATTCAACAGCAGCTGCTTCCTCAAAGGCTGCGAATTCCTCCATTTATTCAGGCGGGTGCTTCAGACTTGGTATTGAGTGTGCGTCTGAGGTCAACGGGAAGCTTTGTTTCCCAATTGCACATCCAATCTCTCCTGATGGTCTTTATTTTGGAGAGTACAACGTTATTGGAGTTCCAATTAGAAGGAAATCCAGGGGGTATATGTCAAAACGTGGAAGTTCAATGTCATGGTTTGCCCATTTGTTTCCATTTCCACATCCCGCAAGACTCCTTCTGCTGGGTAACATTGTTTTCCAAAGATCAACCTTTTTCCTGAAGATGAGGTTGTCTAAGGTAGGCGCATGAAGGTTGGCTACATATCTTGACATGATATTGACTTTAGCCTTCAGATCATATATGGTCTTCCTTCTTGGTGGTGGCAGTGATGTTTCACAAGAATGACATAAGGGTCTGGATCTTGCTTGATAATTTCCCCTATGCATCCTGCTTCTTGAAGCCAATCCTCACCAAGAATAGCGGATAATTGTTGCAATCTCTCATCCTGTTCTTTTTTATCTTCCCAATCTAGCTCTTCAGGGTCATCCTTGTCAAAGTGACAATCTCTCTCTAGCGGATATGCTCTTGTGTCCCCAAATTGGTTAAATCAATATCTTCCTCATATGGGACTAGAGGAAGAATGGTTCAACCTCCTGATGGGGTTGGACTTCAGCGGAGAATGACCACCTTGGAACAACCTAGGATCCGTCGGACAGACATGGAATGGTTCAGGCAAGTCCTTTGGTCTGTTGCTGGCTGAGGAATATCTGGTCGAGGGTTACAGCATATGCTTTTTCTTCTTGCGGATCAGAGATGATTTGGGATGCACTCGGTGTATTATGCGTTTCTTCCTTAGGTAGCTCCGAAGCAGGCGATTCAGGTACATCCAGATATTTGCGGACCTTCCCGAGAAGGTTGAACCCTTCAGCTGGCGTGTTTTCCAGAAAACTTCCTCCTGATGCAGTATCCAGAAAGGTACGACTGTCAGGAGTGAGTCCCCATTCGAAATGCTGGAGGAGTACTGACGGTGCAAGTCCTAAATCTGGTCCTTCAACAGTGTACAATTGGAAACGCTCCCAGGCTGCTCCTAGTGACTCATTACTGCCCTGCTTGAAGGTAAGGAGCTCCATACGGAGAGCGATAACCTTCGAGTCTGGGGAGTAGTTGAGACAGAAGAGTTTCCTGAGAGTGATCCAATCTCCTTTTGCCTTTTCCACATTCAGAGCGTACCAAAGTTCTGCCTTCTTGCTGATTGAAAATGGAAAGAGTTTCCATTTCAGGTTATCCTGTGGGAAACCTTCAGTCGACACTGTGGAGCAGAGCCTTTCGAAGTGCCGCATGTGAGTGTAGGGATTTTCATCATCTTCTCCATAGAAAACAGACTCCCGAACCAGTGATATCAGCTTAGGACGAATCTCATAGCTTTGAGCTGTGATTGTTGCAGATGATGGAGGAGGCTCCAATAATGCTCCTTTCGGAGCAATGGTGTCGTAGATGGAAGATATGTCCATAGTGTAATGATAAAAGAAAAGAAATACAAAAAAGAAAATAAAAACAGAAAAACCTTATACGGGTGATCCTAGACTCGAGTTAGCACAGCTACCGTTCCCCGGCAACGGCGCCAGAAAGCTTGTGGTGGCAGTCCTAAGGCCTAACAGAAATCAATCCGCAAGCGTACGGATACCGGGTGTAGCTTTCACCAGAGAGTATTCCAAGGTATCGTATTCCACAGGGAACGCGAAGTGTACTACTACTCAAAATCTATGGCGAATTACCGTACAAGGGGCACTGTGAGATAGAGATAATGGCAGTAAAGAGGTGATAGTCCTCTGGCCAGGTAATCTAATGCAAGTGATTATATAACTGAGCAAGTCGATAAGGGTCTTTCTCTATCATCTATTTCGGGGCACAAACGTGCCAAAGCAGCAACCCGATAACTAGGTTCAAACTACTCTGGGGATCCGCTGCTATTCAGCCTCTGCACGTATTAACCCGAACGTGGTGGACTACAAAGCCCGGTACGCCTGTCACACGTACTCGCGGTTACCACATCATTCCGTGGGGTTAAGGGCAATTCAGGGATAACTCTAAGTATAAACACCACGTTTACACCTATCGTCACTGCTAGCGAGCAAGTAGCGAACAAGCATAAGCTAACCTATGTAGTAAATAAATAAATACTTACTACACACCTGAATCCCGTAGATAGATAGAGTAGAATACCTTACTTCATTGCTCATAAATAACCTCCTTACATGTTACCCGGCCTGGAAGACTAAGGGGACTACTCCCAGGCGGAGCACATACCCGAAGCTTGGAAGAAGAAGAGTTCCGACATCCTCCGGAACTTCCTCTCTTCTCTTGCCTCTCACTCACTCCCTACTTCTAAACTAACTCGACAGAGCTTCGCTTCTGAAAATGTATCTCAACTCAAGTGTGAAGGTGCGAGTTGAAATGGAGCCGGCCACCTCTATTTATAGCCTTCCCAGCAGGTGTGGGTGGTACTTATGCTCGAAGCTGGGACGTCGATGGCGCGAAGGTAGGCCGGCCGGCCACCCTACTAGGCCGGCCAGCCGTCCACAGTGGCGGTTGGCCACCGCCTCGCCTGTGGACGCTCCTGATCGCCTCCTGGAGTCGGTCCAAAGGTCGGTTACTTGCTGGGGGCGGCAGAAGTGGAGTAACCGTCAAGTTTAGGCCCAAAAGCCTACTTTCTGGATGTCGGTTTGCTTCCATATGAGTTGGGCCTTCATTTGTGGCGTGGACGACATGTGCAGCCCACTGGAAAAAGATTGGGCTGTTTGGAGAAAAACATAGGCCGGCCGGTCTAGGTTGTAGGGCGGCCAGCGGCTTTTTCCTCCGATTGCCACGAATTTTTGTGGGTCGGCCTCCTATGACGTGCCAACATGATCCACGGTCTGGCTATGTGATAGGAGATGTTTGAGTTGAGTAGGTAATAAGCTTGTTTTCTCCTATATTTCACCTGCAATCAAATAATTCACCAAAACTCGTGGAAAGCCATTAGTCCATAAAGGTATTCATGTTATTCTTGTTTGATGGCTTTTATAAGCTGGTGTTGGCGGTAAAAGTGATCGTTAAGCACCGCCAACACTATGCCCTGCTCCCTAATTCATGAGTAAAACAATCTTTGATGGTTATTTACTAAAATTTAACTCAAAGATAAAATGAACCCGCAACAAACATACTTCTATTGGTTGGCCTGCATACTCTTTATTCCTCGCATCATACACCTATTGCTTGTGAACACCAATCTCTTAGGACCCCGTGTTTATCTAAGTTGTTGGCGAATGTGATATGGTTAGATGAGAGGAATCTTGCTTCTTCTGTACTGAGTGCTTGGGAATTTATCTTACAAAATTTAAAATCCATAGCTTTGCACTCCTCAATGATCTTATATTTCCACCAGAGCCAAATATGATGATCATATTGAAAACCTCTACAAAATGCTGCTTGTTATTGCTTTGAGCTTTGTTAAATTGTTGTGACCCTTGTGAGATGCTTGTCATACTTTCATGATCAAGATCACGTACACATACACCACCACCACAAAAGCATGCTAAACTTCTACACTGGAAGTTAGCAACGCCATTTCCATCCACCCATCCACCAAAATAAATACTCCATCACTTGTTGTTGATGTCTCTCTCCAAATATTCTTGCAAAAGAGACATGGCTATCGAAAAAAAAGGAGAGAAGAGAGAAGTTAAAAAAAAATTTGAGAAGAAAGAAGGAGTGCTCCTATGCATGGGCATGAATAAAAGAAAGAAATGCTCAAACATGATGAGCATGATCGAAAAAAAAAGAGAAAGAGAAAAGAAGTGATAGCCATGTTCTCTATTGAAAATCAATCAAGAGAGAGACATCGCCACATCAAGGAGTATCCATCTCATTCCATTTTTCATACACATATCCACACACGTGCACATTCTTGATCAGTTTGTATGACTTGTTTTTCTCCTTGGATCCACTCTTTGATTTAGCAATAAGTGATGCAAGTATGCTCCTTTTCATTCCCTACCAAGCTCCACATAAAGCCATTTGTAGATGTAGGATGAAAAGAGGCATGCCAAAAGCCTTGGTGAGGAATCATACACATTGAGCGATCTGAGAGTTATCATTTGAGGAGTACAAGCTATGTTTTTACTTTGAAAATATTTCAAAAACCCAAGTTACTCAACAGAGGAGTGATGACGACTTGAATCAAGACGTTCCAGTTCCATTCTCAACCGCCCAAGATGACATGGTAGATGTTGGCGGTCGTTCAAACCATGATTTGACCGCCACCCTACCGGTAAATAAATGCATAACACCAATATTTTGTGCATAGTAGATAGGAATAATGCTACTCCACAGGTTTTGGTGAATATTGATTGCAGGAGTGAATACTGGAAGAAAAGTGGGCCCAGCCACTGAATTTTCCTGGCCGGCCGGCCCCCCCACCTGGTGGCCGCAGGCCCCAGACTTCCTCCAGTGGGCTGGAAACTAATCCACAACGCATAATTCAAGCCCAGCCCAGCAGAATTCCACCGTCATTCTAGAAGGTGGGCCATTTGGGCCTTTACTTGGCCCTCACTTCAATTCTGCCGACCCCAGCGAGGAGCCGACCTTCAGACCGCCTTCAGGGAGTGATCTGGAGCGTCCAGGCGCAAGACGGTGGCAAACTGCCACAGGGGACGGCCGGCCGGCCACCCCCCTAGGCCGGCCGACGGACTTTGGCGCCACCGCCTCTCCAGCTTCGGCCAGGGTGCTCCCACCGCCTTCTCAAGCTATAAATTGGACCCCCCGGCCTCCGAAGCAACTCGCACCATCACACTTCATCCAAGTGTTCATTAGTTAGTTTAGTAGTAGCTTTGGGAGTTAGAGTAGAGTAGAGTAGAGTGAGAGCTCTCTCGGGCTTCCGGAGTCTTCTCAGAGTTCGGTATAGTTCTTTGTATCCTTACTCTTTTAAGATATTATTTTATTTAATATATAATTAGTTTTATCTTTATTTATTTCTTTTAGTAGTTCTTTTCTATTTAGTTTATTTATTCGTTAAGCAAGTGCTCGTAGAAGTCTTGTTGTGGGATTTGTGATTGTTGGAATAGCAAGTACGAGAGAGTGCCTTCGTCGGAGATGACGTCGTGTGAAATCTGTGCTTGTTCATTCTTAGATAGGACTGCTCCGTTGATCAAGAGTAGTTCCTCTAGGCGGGTTGTAAGCATGGCGCTTAGAACTTGGCCTATGCACGTTTGGCACCCAACCCCACCGAGGATGGTAGCCGCGAGTGTATGTGACAGCTGCACCGGTCTCTGTAATCCATCACGTCCGGGTTGGACTCAGCAGGGTCTTAATTATATCATACGGTTTTTTAGGTTTGAACTAGCATCATCGGTTAACCTAGCATGTGTGTGCCCCGAAATGACATGACTGTATGTGTATGAGCTTAGCTAGAGTAGATAATCTTTGTAGACTTGACTGCTAGGAAAAGTAAATAATAGATAAACATACAGGTAGCCTTAACTCTATCTCGTTGCTCTCCCAAATGTATACTACGATTTATTTCTTTTATCACTTTGGATTTGAGGATGTGTGTGCCACCATATCTATCATGCCTATCTTACCCCCGTCTCAAGTATAGTTTGATATATTATTCTTTCTCTAAATTATCCAATGCATTGCTATTATTCAGCTCCCTTTCGCTCTACTTCCCTGCGGAAATATAAATACGATAACCCTGGAATACTCCAAGGTGAAATGCTACAATGGTGATCCGTGCGCTTGCGGAATTAATGAATTTAATTTTATCGCATAAGAACCGCCAACAAGCATTTCTGGTGCCGTTGCCAGGGAAGTAGCAGCTAGGAAACTGAATAAATGCATTGAAGTTTGTGAGAAGAAAATTATCACTTACTTTTGCGGGCTTACCTTATCCTGTTTGTTCTTCTTGTGAAAAATTTGAAACAGGACTGTGCATGACTGGTTTCGACCTACCAGAAAACTTCCACTCAGATCCAGAGCAGTTCTTGAGGAAAGTTCGAGCAAAACTCACCAACAGATCCGCAAGAACGCTCTGGCTCTTGAATCGTCTCCTCCAGCAGTGGTCAGGGCCTCATCAACGAACAACACCATGGCCGACCCCGTTGTTGAGAAGACGATTGTTGACGGTTCTTATGCGATAAAAAAAATTCATTAATTCCGCAAGCGCACGGATCACCATTGTAGCATTTCACCTTGGAGTATTCCAGGGTTATCGTATTTATATTTCGGCAGGGAAGTAGAGGAAAAGAGAGCTGAATAATAGCAATGCATTGGATAATTTGGAGAAAGAAATAATATATCAAACTTTACTTGAGACGGGGGTAAGATAGGCATGATATAAATGGGTGGCACACACATCCTCAAATCCAAGGTAATAAAGGAAATAAATCGTAGTATACATTTGGGAGAGTAACGAGATAGAGTTAAGGCTACCTGTATGTTCATCTATTATTTACTTTTCCTAGCAGTCAAGTCTACAAAGATTATTTACTCTAGCTAAGCTCATACACATACAAGTCATGTCGTTTCGGGGCACACACGTGCAAGGTTAACCGATTGTGCTAGTTCAAACCTAGGGAACCGTATGCTATAATTAAGACCCTGCTGAGTCCAACCGGACGTGGTGGATTACAGAGACCGGTGTAGCTGTCACATACACTCGCGGCTACCATCCTCTGTGGGGTTGGGTGCCAAACGTGCATAGGCCAAGTTCTAAGCGCCATGCTTACAACCCGCCTAGAGGAACTACTCTTGATCAACGGAGCAGTCCTATCTAAGAATGAACAAGTACAGATTTCACACGACGTCATCTCCGACGGCGGCACTCTCTCGTACTCCTATTCCAACAATCACGAATCCCACAACAAGACTTCTACGAGCACTTACTTAACGAATAATAAAAAATAGAAAAGAACTACTAAAAGAATTAAATAAAGTATGCAGATGGATTGAAAAAAAACATGCAAATGTGATGGTGATATGCTCAAACAAAATGCAGGTGGATGCTTAGTATAGCAGCAAATTAATCATAACAGATATTCGATGTCAATCAAAGATATCTTAAACCATTGCTTCCCCGGCAACGGCGCCAGAAATGCTTGTTGGCGTTTCTTACTTACAGAGATTAAATTCAGCTCCGCAAGCGCACGGAACACCGTTGTAGCATTTCACCCAGGAGTATTCCAAGGGTATCGTATTTATATTTTCCTCAGGGAAGCAGGGCTAAGAATATCATGAATTAACAAGGAAACATCTATTATTTATAACTTGCAAACTAGACCCAAAGCAGGGATACATTTATGATATGTGTGTGGCACTCAGGAACATCCATCGATATAGATATCAAGGAGTTAGCATTTAGTTTGGGAGAACAACGAGAAGAAGGGTATCAGTCAGCCTAGGGGTTAGCATTTAGTATTTCCTGATAGTCTACAATTACTTACTTAAGCTTTCATTACAGATACGTTCCTGCATATCGGGGCACAAACGTGCCAAAGCAGCAACCCGAGAACTAGGTTCAACTACTTTGGGAATCCGCCTGCTATTGACCTCCCTACTAAAACCATCACCCGGACGGGTGGATACAGAGACCGGTACGGCTGTCACACGTACTCGCGGCTACCATCCTCCGTGGGGTGTAGAGCAAACTCACGTCTAGAATAATTCCTTGAACCATACAAGCAACTATCCTAAATAACTTACCCTCACGTTAAGGGCAAGCTAACCATGCATAATAAATCTATGTGGATTGTGTAAGCATTTGCGGTGCAAACAACCCATGCAGATAGACCTATCATACATAGACGTGGAACCAACACTGGAATTTATCTATAACAATTACTTAAGTAAATAAATAAATATAAACTAAAGAAAAACTAAATTAAATAAATAAGAAAATAATTATATTAAAGAAAATCTAATAAAAGAAAAGATACAAGAGAACTTTACCCAAACTCCGAAGAGAACTCCGGAGCTCCGAGCGAAGCTCTCACTTCTACTCTAACTCCCATAACTAAAATACAAATCCTACTCTACACAAGTGGAGTGTTCTTCCATGATGTACTGAGGTGCGAGTTGCTTCTGAGGTAGCCGGGGGTATTTATAGCCTCCTCAGGACCTGAGGGATTTTATGGCGAAAGATGGAGTGGCGGGGCCGCCAAGGTAGGCCAGCCGCCCAAGTAGGGGGGCCGGCCGGCCGCCCATTGTGGCGGTGGCCACCGCCTTCGCCCTGGACGGTCCTGATGCTCTCCTGATGGCGGTTGTCCAGTCGGTGGCTTTGTGGGGGCGGCAGAAGAGGAGTGAGGGCCAAGTTGAGGCCCAAACAGCCCACCTTCTAGAACGTCGGTTGACTTCTCCAGGCTGGGCTTTTGATTCTGTGGTTTGGGCCTGTTTCCAGCCCACTGGAGGAAGGCCAAGGCCTGTGGCTATCATGCGGGGCCGGCCGGCCTATGGTGGGGCCGGCCGGCCTGTGTTTTCTGCCGGCTGGGCCCACTTTTCTTCATAATTGCCTCCTGCACCCAAATATTCACCAAAACTTGTGGAGTAGCATTAATCCAATCTACTATGCACAGAACTTGGTGACATGCATTATTTACCGGTAGGGTGGCGGTCAAAACATGGTTTAACGACCGCCAACAACCTCCCCAAGCTTAAACTTTGCTTGTCCCGAGCAAACTCAACTCAGGGTACCGGCGGATCAGGAGTTACAAAAAGAAGCGCCCCATGGGTAATAAAGATGCAACAACATACTCCCTAAACAGTGATAAGTTTACGAGAGCACAAAATATTCATGAGTGTTGCAAAAAATCGTGGGGCTTATATGATACACCTTGTCATGCAGCATTGAAGACTAGAACGACACGTTTGGACAAGTAATTCATTCTAGCATGTATGCATCCAGAGTTTTTTGTGCTGCAAGGTAAGATGCAAAATTCTCCTTCGTTTTGGCAGGCACTCACTTCTCTTACCTACCAATATGAGTCTATTCCTACAAGCTTCACTCATCCTACCTTCTTCCAAATGAGGCTTTGTATGTGGAGCTTGGTAAGGAATGCACAAATGTCATGCATATATTGTAAAGCTAAAGAATGAGTCTCAATCAACATAGCAACTCCATTTATTTTGGTCATAAGAAATGATGTGATGGAGGGGGGAGAAAATGGACTCACACTTGTGGAAGGGGGTTTTGAAAAAATGGTCTTTATTTTGCTCAGATGTTTATGATAGGAACCAAATGGCCATTGACTTTTGTCATGCAACCATGGAGTTTTTTTATTTTTTTTACTCCATGGTGCAAGGGGCCATAAATTTTGCATGGTTCAAAGGAAACATTTTGAAATATTCTTGAGCTTTCTGGATGGACCAAAATTTTGCAAACTCTGAAAAATGTTGGTTGATTTATCCAAACATTCCCCTTTTTATTTAGTGGAGAGTAATTTTCGAAAACACACGCGAAGGAATTATGACCAAAATTAGAGGTGCTTAGTTTCAAGAGTACATCAATCCTTAACAAAACTCAATACATAAACAATTGGCTGTGAGTGGGGCTGTTTCGAATATTATGATATGGCTCTGGTAGGTAAATAAATCCTCACACTAAGAGAAGTGTGCCAAAACAGAAGGGTTTTAGGTACTTGCAGCAATTCAAGAAAAACATCTCTGGATGAAACCATACTAAGAAATTGCAACAAGTCCTAATTATGCCATATCACAATCCCAATGCTCAGACTTGGTGTAACAAATGCACCCACGGAAATAAGCAAGACTCATGATGTGATTATGCTCAAATAAAAATAACATATGTCAGGAGGAGAGGTTGCATCTATGCGACACATGGGAAGCTAATTTGTAACTCGATCATCATTTCCCTTATGCGTAGCATAACACCAAGATTCTAGCATTTATTCGAAATAGGGAGTTTATTTATTCAAGGAAAGTCTAGAAATACTTACCTGGGGTCCTCCCAAGCTTGAGTCTTTGCAAGACTTAAGCTTGAATAGGCCGCTTCCTCCATTCTTCTTGTGTCTGCAAAAAGAATGAGGTGATACAGGTGGCTAGCCCCTATTGGGCTTTGCCGAGAACCTAATATGTTTATTTATTTATTTTTTTTAGAAAGGACACAATTCGAGAAGAGTATAGTATCGTATAGAAGTACTTACCTGGCGGTCCATTCCCAAGCTTAGCTCTTACAACCATGTGCAAAGCTAAGCGATTAATCTTTCATGTGGTAGTACTGGGTCCGCCTTGTTGGTATCTCTTGTTGTGCCTTTCATGTTGCCTGATGTACTTGGTTTGCTCCCAAGGATCCCTGCAATGGTTAGTACAGATCTATTCGTCTACAATCGACACATCTCTATAGTTCCATTGATCAACCTAGACACCACGTCTAATTCAATCAACTATGTGAGGAGAGCAGAGGACGCTATACTCTCCTTCTGTCATGAAAGCATCATAGAGGTATGTGTTTTTCTGTTGGTTGAACGGCACCGGGCATAATCTCAATGGAGAACAGAGGCACAGAAGTGATCTTCACCAACCAACAGAAAGAGACGCAGGCGATTGATTTATGACTAACAACTCAACCAATACCCGTACAAATAAAAGGATTTCAAAAGCAAGGGTATGGTCAAAAAGATTTGCAGCATATTTATCAGAGAGCAACTATGTATTTTTTGCATGGAACGATTCAGGCAGCATTTTTTTTTTTTGGAAAGGAGTAGGTATATGACAAGGAAACAAGAAATAAATACGTTGCTTACCTGGCGGTTCCTCCCCAAGCTTAGCCTTTGCAATCGAATGCAAGCTAAGCTTTTAGATCTCTTCATTGAACGCTTGGTTCCGCCACGTATGTTTCCTTCTTCCTGTCATAGAAATCCAAACTTTTCTCTTTTTTTTTTTTGAAACAAATTCCGGGCCTATGATTGGGCACTCGGAAAAAAAAATCCCCACGCCTATGATTGGGCGCTCGGGTGTTTTTTTATTATTATTAATTTAATTATTTTATTTTTTTTTATTATTTTTTATCTTTGAAAGCCCGAGGCCTATGATTGGCACTCGGTTTTTTTTTTTAAATGCAGCGGGGTGGGATGGAGGGGAATTAAGTATGCAGATGGATTGAAAAGAAAACAATGCAAATGCGATGGTGATATGCTCAAACAAAATGCAGGTGGATGCTTAGTCTAGCAGCATATTAATCATAACAGATATTCGATGTCAATCAAAGATATCTTAAACCATTGCTTCCCCGGCAACGGCGCCAGAAATGCTTGTTGGCGTTTCTTACGTACAGAGATTAAATTCAGCTCCGCAAGCGCACGGAACACCGTTGTAGCATTTCACCCAGGAGTATTCCAAGGGTATCGTATTTATATTTTCCTCAGGGAAGCAGGGCTAAGAATATCATGAATTAACAAGGAAACATCTATTATTTATAACTTGCAAACTAGACCAAAGCAGGGATACATTATGATATGTGGTGGCACTCAGGAGAACATCCATCGATATTGATATCAAGGAGTTAGCATTTAGTTTGGGAACAACGAGAAGAAGGGTATCAGTCAGCCTAGGGGTTAGCATTTAGTATTTCCTGATAGTCTACAATTACTTACTTAAGCTTTCATTACAGATATGTTCCTGCATATCGGGGCACAAACGTGCCAAAGCAGCAACCCGAGAACTAGGTTCAACTACTTTGGGAATCCGCCTGCTATTGACCTCCCTACTAAACCATCACCCGGACGTGGTGGATTACAGAGACCGGTACGGCTGTCTGTCACGTACTCGCGGCTACCATCCTCCGTGGGGTGTAGAGCAAACTCACGTCTAGAATAATTCCTTGAACCATACAAGCAACTATCCTAAATAACTTACCCTCACGTTAAGGGCAAGCCAACCATGCATAATAAATCTATGTGGATTGTGCAAGCATTTGCGGTGCAAACAACCCATGCAGATAGACCTATCATACATAGACGTGGAACCAACACAGGAATTTCTCTATAACAATTACTTAAATAAATAAATAAAACTAAAAGAAAAACTAAATTAAATAAATAAGAAAATAATTATATTAAAGAAAATCTAATAAAAGAAAAGATACAAGAGAACTTACCCAAACTCCAAAGAGAACTCCGGAGCTCCGAGCGAAGCTCTCACTTCTACTCTAACTCCCATAACTAAAATACTAATCCTACTCTACAAGTGGAGTGTTCTTCCATGATGTACTGAGGTGCGAGTGCTTCTGAGGTAGCCGGGGGTATTTATAGCCTCCTCAGGACCTGAGGGATTTATAGCGAAAGATGGAGTGGCGGGGCCGCCAAGGTAGGCCGGCCGGCCAAGTAGGGGGGCGGCCGGCTGCCCATTGTGGCGGTTGGCCACCGCCTTCGCCCTGGACGATCCTGATGCTCTCCTGATGGCGGTTGTCCAGTCGGTGGCTTCGTGGGGGCGGCAGAAGAGGAGTGAGGGCCAAGTTGAGGCCAAACAGCCCACCTTCTAGAACGTCGGTTGACTTCTCCAGGCTGGGCTTTTGATTCTGCGGTTTGGGCCTGTTTCCAGCCCACTGGAGGAAGGCCAAGGCCTGTGGCTATCATGCGGGCCCGCCGGCCTATGGTGGGGCCGGCCGGCCTGTGTTTTTCTGCCGGCTGGGCCCACTTTTCTTCATAATTGCCTCCTGCACCCAAATATTCACCAAAAAACTTGTGGAGTAGCATTAATCCTATCTACTATGCACAGAATCTTGGTGACATGCATTTATTTACCGGTAGGGGGTGGCGGTCAAAACATGGTTTAACGACCGCCAACACTGGGCCCACTGTCTTCCAGTATTCACTCCTGCATCCAAATATTCACCAAAACCTGTGGAGTAGCATTATTCCTATCTACTATGCACAAAATCTTGGTGTTATGCATTTATTTACCGGTAGGGTGGCAGTCAAAACATGGTTTAACGACCCCAACAACCTCCCCAAGCTTAAACTTTGCTCGTCCCGAGCAAACTCAACTCAGGGTACCGGCGGATCAGGAGTTACAAAGAAGCGCCCCATGGGTAATAAAGATGCAACAACATACTCCCTAAACAGTGGTAAGTTTACGAGAGCACAAAATATTCATGAGTGTTGCAAAAATCGTGGGGCTTATATGTCACACCTTGTCATGCAGCATTGAAGACTAGAACGGCATTTTCGGACAAGTACACAATTCTAGCAGGTATGCATCCAGAGTTTTTATGTGCTGCAAGGTAAGGTGCAAAAATTCTCCTTCGTTTTGGGTGGCACTTCTCTTACCACACCGATGTGAGTTCTATTCCTACAAGCTTCACTCATCCTACCTTCTACCAAATGAGGCTTTGTATGTGGAGCTTGGTAAGGAATGCACAAATGTCATGCATTTATTGGAAAGCTAAAGAATGAGTCTCAATCAACATAGCAACTCCATTTATTTTGGTCATAGGAAATAATGTGATGGAGGGGGAGAAAATGAACTCACACTTATGGAAGGGGGTTTTGAAAACATTGGTCCTTTATTTTGCTCAAGATGTTTATGATAAGAACCATATAGCCATTGACTTTTGTCATGCAACCATGGATTTTTTTTTTGACTACTCCATGGTGCAAGGGGCCATAAATTTTGATGGTTCAAGGAAACATTTTGAATATTCTTGAGCATTTTGGATGGACCAAAAGTTTTGCAAACTCTGAAAAATGTTTGGTTGATTTATCCAAACATTCCCCTTTTTATTGGTGGAGAGAAATTTTCGAAAACAGACGCGAAGGAATTATGACCAAAATTAGGAGTGCTTAGTTTCAAGAGTACATCAAACCTTAACAAAACTCAATACATAAACAAATGGCTATGAGTGGGGCTGTTTCGAATATTATGATATGGCTCTGGTAGGTAAATAAATCCTCACACTAAGAGAAGTGTGCCAAAACAGAAGGGTTTTAGGTACTTAGCTTGATTCAGGCTCTTCCTCCTCCTTCTTGACCTGCAAAAGAGTGAGGATGATACAAGTGGCTAGCTCCTAATGAGCATCGCCGGGAATCCTAATATTTTTGTGTTTTTAAATTTTTCAAATTTTTATTTTGTTTTTATGATTTATGAAAAGAAAAACAAGTGCTAGGCCTAGCTAGGATAACGATGGGATGGCCTCCCCAACGGAGGGATCTCATTTTTACGTCTTTGAGCTTGACGTTCTCCATGTCGCTTTAACTTGTTTGGACCTCGCTCGCTGGAGAATCTGCGCGAGGTAGAGGTTCCTTCTTTCTTCCGCACACTTTGGTTGTCTTCTTTGTGTTAGTGGCGGCGACCTTTTCTTTAATAGGCGCCTTTGTTGTACTCTCATCGGTCGATACCGTAGCTGCCTTCTTCTTTCGTGAGCGCCTCACCCTCTCTTCTTAGGCGATTGCGACTCGCCTACTCCTTCTTGCGGGGGAGGAGTAAGAGGGGCTTGAGGTGTGTTTGGCGGCCGAGGCATCCTCCTTGGAGTCCTCCAATATTTTGCTAGCCTTCTTGCATTCTCTCTTTCCAGATAGTCTCTCATGTATGCAATGAGCTTGTCTGGCTGTGGCATGGGTGGAGTAATCTCAATCTTCTCCACTTTCCTGGGGTCCTTTCCATATATGACCCGTACTTGCTTGCATTGCTCAAACTTGGGTTTGAAGTTGAACGTCTCTTCCCTTCCGTTGAAGTCCAAGTGGATCTCTCCTGCCCCCACGTCGATGTTGGCGTTGGTGTGGTGCTCAAGAATGGCCTCCCGAGGATGAGAGGAGTTGACATCCACTTCCATATCCAGCACAACAAAGTCGACGGGGACGAAGAAGTTTCTGATCTGTACGGGGACGTCTTTGGCAATACCCGCAGGATGACGAACGGACTGATCTGCGAGCTGCAAGCACATAGCCGTAGGCGATAATGGACAGTTTAACCTGTCATATACCGTCTTGGACATAACACTCACGCTTGCACCAAGTCACAAAGCGCTTGAGAGAGAAGTGCTGGCTGCCAATCGAACACGGGATAGTCGGGCATCCTGGATCCTTCTTCTTTTCCGGAAGAATGTTCAGAATGGCTGCGCTGCACTCTTCTGTAAGCTTCACTACCTCCATTGCTGGAATGGGGCGCTTGGTTGAGGATGTGTCCGGAAATACCTAGTGTAAGTAGGTACCTGCATGGCATCAAGCAGCGGAATATGCACATATATATGCCGGATGGCCTCAACAAATTTATCAAAGCACTCATCCACAGTGAGCTTCTTCCTGCGGTCGGGGTAAGGCAAGCCTGTAGTGTCAAAATACTCGTGAGGTGTTGCCTTAGGTGGAGCTTGCTCAACGGGAGGGATCTGTCGTTGGTTCCCCCTCGGAGCTCTCTTCTCGGCATCTTCCTTTTCAGGGACCTTCTTTCTGGAATCTTTTTACCGGCCTTCTCCTTGGGGGCTGCGTTTGGTGTCTTTCTCTCTGCACCCTTGGGGTATGGTGGGTCCACAGTACCTCGTCCGCCCCTGGTGGTGATAGCACTAACATTCTCCTTCGCACGAGGAGTCTGCACAGCTGAAGCTATTTGCGCAATTTGCGTTTCTAGCATCTTGTTATGGCTTAGCTAATTTTGCAGAGCAGTGCTGAACGACTCTAGCTTGGCATCTATGCTCTCTAAAGCCTTGTTCGTAGTAAGAAATTCTTACTAATGCTGTCATTGATCTTGACCTGGTCGAGAACTAGATCCTTGATAGAGGGCTCATAACGGGAAAGATTACTATCGTTACCTCCCTGATCCATGGTAACCTTTCTCGTTTTGAGCCCTCTATCAAGGATCTAGTTCTCGGCCAGGTCAAGATCAATGACAGCATTAGTAAGAAGTTTCTTACTACGGACAAGGCTTTAGAGAGCATAGATGCCAAGCTAGAGTCATTCAGCACTGCTCTGCAAAATCAGCTAAGCCATAACAAGATGCTAGAAACGCAAATTGCGCAAATAGCTTCAGCTGTGCAGGCTCCTCGTACGAAAGAGAGTGTCAGTGCTATCACCACTAGGGAGAAGAAGAGGTACTGTGGACCCACCATACCCCAAGGGTGCAGAGAGAAAGACACCAAACGCCCCCCAAGGAGAAGGCCGGCAAAAAGGTTCCAGAAAAGAAGGTCCCTGAAAAGGAAGATGCCGAGAAGGAGAGCTCCGAGGAGGAACCAACGACAGATCCTCCCGTTGAGCAAGCTCCACCTAAGGCAGCACCTCACGAGTATTTTGACACTACAGGCTTGCCTTACCCCGACCAGGCAGGAAGAAACTCACTGTGGATGAGCGCTTTGATAAATTTGTTGAGGCCATCCGGTATATGTGTGCATATTTGTTGACATTTGTTAAGCAACACCAAATAAATCATCTCTGACAGTGATGTCAGAAATAATCTAAAGATGTGTCTTAGTGTCGATTAGGTAAATCCGCAAGCGCACGGAGAATACCGTTGTAGCATTTTCACAATGGATTACTCAATGGCTGTCATTTATAGTTCTCCCAAGGGAAGGCGGCGGTTTATGAGATAGCATGTTCATAATCATATAACTAATAATATACCAAGGTCTAAACAGGGGTAAGGATATAGTGTATGGATGGGTGACACACAGAGCAATCCAATCCAACACAGTACAAAGCCTAGGTTAAGCAGGGTTAAGAGGAGGTCGAGCTGGGCCCCTATGTACTTCTTGTATTCCAGTCTAAAGGTTATACATGCATCACATACAAATCTAGGTTCTATGTTAACCTCGAACCGAGAGGAGTAAACACAGCAGGGCTGTCACCACCTACCGGCAACCCTCTACTAGAGGACACGTGACATTAGGGCAATCAAGTCCCTATGCCAGACCTATTCTTGTTTCATGGAGCAACCAAACACTCACAGCTATTACCAATCTAAGCACCACGCTTACATTGCTAAACAGTACTCCCAATTCCCATGGGACTCTGACCCTTCGGATCATCAAGTCGGGAACAAGAGCACACCTAACCTTGACCCTACGGATCAACAGATCAAGTGCCATAACATGCATAACTCTGACCCTACGGATCATCCAGTCAAGAGGCAAGACAAGCGTGACTCTAACCCTACGGATTAACAAGTCACAAACCATGGCGCATAGAACTCTAACCCTACGGATTAACAAGTTATGGGCCAAGGCATGCCTAACCTCATTATGCATGGAACGAGCGTATGAAACATAGAAGGGATAGTATGTGAAGCATAAAGCAACCAAACATGATAGGCAATAACCATATAGAAGGTATGGCTGCCGCACTAGACAACTATAAGGCATAAGGAATAAAGAAGATAATTCTATTGATAAATGGAGAAAGTCTTACAAGAGGGGAATGGAGAAGATCCACCCCCAAACTCTCCAAGACTAGGTCAAGGACCTCTAGATAGCCCTCTACTCCCCTCTACTCTACTCTGGCCGGAGGCTAAGCCTAATGCTAGAGAATGAATCCCTCTTGGTGTGTGTCCTCAAAGGAGGGGGTGGTTACCCCTTATTTATAGCCCTCCAAAGGCGGTGGAATTGAGGCGGTTCCTTAGGTCGTAGCATTGATTGGCAGGGGGAACCGACTCAGTAAGTCGGTTGCAAACCGCCATA
>JAAXCT010003953.1:0-20142 GCA_012490785.1 Eragrostis nindensis
CCCATCATACTGTGTCGCATCCGCACCACACTGTTGTCGCGTCAACCTAGACACTTGAAAAAAAAAATCAACCTAGACACAGAATGGCCGAAAAAGAGGAAGTGAGAAGTCCCAGACCCACGAAGGACGATATAAGATTTGGGCTATCTCATCAGGAGGACCCGCACACGCCAGGAGATTGATTCATGGGTAAAACTTCTTTGATGTAAAAGTGCAAACTGATGAGAGAAACCCCACCCGCCTGAAGCATAGACAAAATTTCCCAGGTAAGGAATGGTGGTACCCAGAGCCGAGGGCTGCCGTCGCCACCAATCGATTGGATGGCTGCACCGCTGCGTGCAGTGCGGGATTCCCATCTCTTGGATTCCCCTCTTGTCCTGAACAGATCCATGTTCTGCTATAGTTTGATTGAGTAATCCCACTGTTCTCCTTCTGAAGTAGTTGGACAGTTAGATTATTGCGGTTGCCGGCAGTAAATTAACAGAACGATCAAACAATTGGGCTTGTCGGAGAGAAACAACTGTACTACACTTTCAACTTCTGCGATATTTCATTTTGAAAGAAAAACAAAACTGGAATGTAAGTCCAACATGTCATATAGTAGTTTGAAAAATCATATTTCAATCGATACTTGCTGAATTCCGTTGTTTGTTATTAATACTTAACATTAGTTCCATAAATCATAGCCACCAGCTCAAATATCAACCAGAGCAAGAAAGTAACTGGTCTCTGAAGTATTGACTTCGCATTTGAAACTTGTTCAAAAGCTCGCAGAAAGTACCCTTTAAAAGAAGACCCTAAAGTTCAGATTTATTGCATTTCATCTAGTTGGAGTGCAATGCTAGTGCCTAAGCTCGCTCCTCTGGTTCTGGTTGCTGTTGCTCGATTTTACAATTCTTTGTGTGGTACATACACAAAGCATACAACAAAATGCAAAGATTACATGAAGAAGGAATAGGGCAACTTATCTAACTGGAGTTGCCGACATCTCATGCAACTACCACATACATACTAGACACAAAACTGCAGGATCATCCAGCTCAGGAGTTTCCCCAACCAAACTCAAACTGGCTCCAAACAGTCCAGACGTCCAGAAATAGATATTTCCTTTGTGGACAAACTCCCTTCAATGATGCATACGAAATCTGGATGATGGAATAATGCACATCATCCTAAAACAGGTCCACCGCAGGGTACTCTCATTTCTGCAAGTCTATGTCCACTGTTGGATCAGAGCGAAGTCGTTTTGGTTCCCCGCTCTCCCAGATGCAGGGAAACACAGATGTCATCAGTGAATTCTCCAAGTCCGTCAGGTTATTCACCTCGCCATTGCTTTCCTGACCATTGTGCATCGGCGACATACCAATGAGGTTTGGGATGAACTGGCGCTCTTCAACATTCTCGCTGGGACCAAAAGGTTCGTCCATCGAGGTAGCAGAACTATCCCGAGGAAGTTGTTGGATGTTGATTCCAAGAGGCTCATAAATTTTGTCAACTTTATCATTTTCTTGAGGGGCAGCAACAGGTGAAGATTCTGCGGCAGTGGAATTAGCCACCGCTGCCGCAGCAGCTAGCATAATTCTTTGTTCTTCCAGGGCCTCTGCATACAAAAAAGTAGGGGTTCCATCAAGGAAACAAAGATTATTCTACAAAAATAGTCAGTGTCTATCTTTCATCACGATAATCAGTTTCAATAAAGAACAAGACCTTGTAGCCCTTCACTTGTTGTGATTAGATCAAGCTCCAAGAGATCAAGGAGGCGGCCAAGATCAACTCCACTAGTCCAGTTCTCTGGACCCTGACCACTTTTAGCTTCAAAACCTTCCACGATTAGCTGTGCCACCCCATATAATCCCTATTGGCTGAGGCTTCTCACCATCTTTTCCTGTCAAGATTATAAGGCTTCCACTATCCCCTTCAAGATCAAATGTTTGTTGGTTCTCCCCAACAACAAGAAAGTCAGTGAAGAAGCATATTCCTTTCTCGTCATTGTACTCAAGAGCGTAGGCCACAACAGTCCCTGTTGTCATACCAGAGCTTCTTCCAACTTTGACAACTTGTCTGCCAATGAGACTGCCAATTGGGGACTGAAGATCAATTGCCTTTACATCCCCAATGACTCCGACTCCTTTAACCACGGTGCTGACACTAGTAATGTCAAAGTCGTCAGCAAATGGTATAAATGCACCATCAGCTCTCACAAAAGTTTCTGCACATGCATTAGAAGGCAAATGATAGGTTATGTAACAAGAATGTCAATATGCCTTCAAAAAAATATGAGTATTGTTTAAAAGCAAAATGAGGAGTGGTGAATGCACTGCAACTCTTTTGTCTATTACTTTTCATTAGTGTTTCCTCTTTTCTTTCTTTCTTCTTCTACTTTCTTTTCACTTTCCTTGCCGGTTAGTGTAGGTTTCATCTCTAGCCTACCCTACCTTCCTCAGGACTAAAACGCTTTGTTGTTCGTGGTGGTGGTGGTGGTAAATTCACTTCAAGATATGCTATGCCAAATACGAATGCAACCACTATTGACATCTACCTGGATTTGTTCCTGCATAGATCCCATACCAAACATCATCTGTTATAAATGATGTTGCCCTTTCAACAGCGCCTAAGTAAACTCCTGGTCCAAGATTAGGAGGCAGAGGATGGAACATCTTCTGATTAGGATAATCCAGATCAACCGCGACATGCCTGTTCGTAAGGAACCCAACTTGCTTATTGCCAGTTCGACTCTTCACAATGGCACCCAACGTCCCGTATGTCTCGAGACTAGCAACCTGAAGATTCAAACAAAACGCATCTTAGCTTGTAGACACTTTAGTCACAAGGGAAACATTGCTGAACAAAGAAGAGCTGAAGGCTTGAACCTCACATGATTATAGCAAAACAAACCATTTGATAAAGAAAGGGAGCATTCAAGGCGATAAAGCCTTAAGCTTAGATGCTGTATGAGAAACAAAGCAATAATACCTGTGAACCGGAGCCTATAATTGGGTCACTACCACGCAACCCATCAACAAGCTCGTCATACAGTTGTTCCTTTGGTGTCGGGGCTGGTGCACCATAGTAAGAGAACTCAACAACATCAACATCACACCAGACCCCCCCAGGTCCCTGTTTATAGAACAGTAGAAAACTGAACATGTAAGTTCAGATTACTTAAATAATTTACTAAACCACGTGATCCACAACCATGCGTACCTCAAGGGCAGCTGGAAGACACTGCGTATTGCTGAGCCACTTCCTATGAACCTTTCGAGCAACAAATACAAGGATGGCAGGTATGTCAGTCAATGTTCCCTTCCTGATTCTAAAGCCTATAGCTGTACCAAGACTAAAGCGGCGCAGGATCTTGCTGTGGAAAGCTCTTATAATCATCAAATCAAGTAAGGTAGTTGCTTGCTGCCCCTTTGGCAAGCGACCAAGATGTCCTGGTAGAACACCCTTCTGTAGATTCCCAAAGTAATTCGCCCGACCTTCAGCTGAGCCGTGCATTAGAGTAGATGTAGGCCAAGAAAAATACGCGGCGCTGCTTTCAGAATGCTGACCAGCTGAGGCAATCGGCTGGAGAGGAGATGGACTACAATTAGGTTGCATCCGTTTCTCTCCATATCCAGCACTGAACCCTCTGACTGAGATGAACCAGCATGCGCCTTCCAAATATCTGAGGGCCGCATTATGCAAGTATCATCTAGTTCTGTAGACTTTTGAAGCCTTCAATGTTGTAAAACTGTGGCATGCGAGAACAGAACCTACAGAAAACATAGTTCATAACTCAGTGTTCACATCTATTGCCAAATTCCTGAACGGCGAAAGAATGACATAACTTGTCAACAGAAAATAACTAATCTACTAAAGGAAGCAGAGGGAATAAAAACTTGAATATCATAGCACCCAATTATTCAAGGAAATAAGCGCAGAAATGGTTGCGTGTAGCCAGCACAAAATAAAGCAAACAATAGGGAAGATGTAAGAATAAAGGTCCCTTTGCAGAGAATAAGTGCAAAGTTCTCTGCGTATACCATTCCTTCCAGTGGAATAATGGTGGAATGAGATATGAAGAAGACCATACTAGTAAAGGTTTAATAAAAGGAATGAAAAGGCATTGTCGGTAAATTGTTAAATGGAAACAATGGAAATAACAAATGCTGAATGTTCAATTGCATCGCCAAGAACATTTAATAGGATAAGATATAAAGATCAGTATATTTTTTCTACACTTCCTCTACATCGTCTCTATTCCGCGGTTCATTCTATGTTGTAACTGAATGAGTGGAAGGTAAGGTACATCGCAAGAACATACCTTATCTTCTATTTTATTGATCAAAACCTAAATGGATCTAAGCTACCAAATAAGATGGGAGGATTGAACAAATAAGAACTCATGTGATAGACCACACTTTAACAAATTAAAAGTTGGCTGGAGAAAGTTCATAGAATACAGATGCAGAAATGGAAAGTTTGGATTAGTCGAGTTCCCACCAAGTTACAAGACGCTGGACAACAGGACTACAGAATGTTGCCGTAATAATAACATAATTGTATCAATCAGAAGCACAAATACTAATGAGCGACAAAAGCCAAAATAAAAACAGAAGGGGTTTGGCTTCCTCCCACACCCTGAAACTATGGTCTATGGAGATGCAATTCGCATGAACCAATCACATTCACCGATACAGAGGTTATGGATTGAAGAATGCTCCTTACAGACCTATCCTGTAGCTTTTATTTAAGCGAAAGAATGCAAAGAATATGATGGTGGGCAAGGGATGGACCCTTGGAATCTTCCACTTGGATCTACAACTGGACTAGACTACTGAACCGGTGGACAGAATTCGTCGTTGTGCCAGTTGGATATGGATATCATACCAATATCGGCCTTACAGATGTAACTTTGTTCCGCAACGGAGACATTTATCGAATTCATTCAAGCCACACAACATATCTGTAGAAAGATCATGTTTTCGAAAGGAAAAGGTATACTACCAAAACGGCAAGAAATGTTTAAAAAAAAAATTGGCAAAAAATGGTGGAATTTGTTACTACATTCAGTGCTTGTCCCGGACACTTGTAAACGGTCGGCACAAATTCTACACCATGTCCTTGACCCCCTAAATTTTTGGGAAACGAGTCCTGCGGTGCCAACCCGTAACAATCCTGAGCCCGCCTCACAACGAACAACAGGAACAACCTACCTAATCGACCACGGCGCGAAGCAGGGGAGGACGTAATCCACGGCGAAGCGAGCGGGGGAGAAAGGCGAAAGCTTTGGATCTGATTGAGAGCGAGCCCGACTCCTTGGAACACGCAACGGAGTCCATCATAGAAAGCGAGATATAGCGAAGGAACGGATGGAGACGGGGTCGCTCACCGACGCAAGACGAACCCAGTCGACGCCCGCGGCGGGGCGGATCTCCGCCCCGCGCCGCTGCGCCGGGAGAGGAGCGGCGGGTGACGGAGGATCCAGCAGCTGGGAGTGGCGGGCGGCCTCGCGTTCTGCTCGCCGGCGCCGCTGCGCTGCCTGGCTTCTCTCGCGCTTTTCGAGCCCCGCGCGGAGCCGCGCGGCCGGTCGGCCGCTCCGGTCGCGCTGGTGAATCGGTCCCTACAGCCGGCCGTGGGTGGGGCGGAGCGGCATGGCCGGCGGCTGGAGGAGCCGCGACCGCGCGCCGGTGGTGGTGGTGGTGGTGGTGGGGAGGAGTGGTTGGTAGTGAGCGAGCAAGCAGAGAGGCGGAGGAGGAGGAGGAGGAGAGAGACGAGACCAGCAGTCCACCAGTCCAGTCCACCGGCCAGTAGGAATGCGGCCGTGCGGGACGGCCTCGTGCTCTTGTCTCAGCCGTCGCCAAACTCCGCACTGTTGTGCTTGTGCGTGCGTGAGAGAGAATGGGAAGGCCATTTTCTTTTCTTTTCTTTTCTTTTCAAGAGTTTGTTATTATTCATTCCTTGTCGTCATTTGGGAAAATTGGTTTTTATTTTTTCTTTTCCACTTTACTTTTGTTTCGAGGTACTGCAAGCGTGCAGTGGCAAGTGCAATCATTTGCATGTCGTAGTCGACCAACATATTGTCGCCCAACAAAAGGCCAATAATTTAGTCTGTCCTTGTATCAACGCTTATTAGCAATTCATATCAAGTTTGTGAGGAGAGAGGATCAAGGTAACGAACTTTACCGAAACAAGGCCTTAAAACAGCAGGACATCTAAATATTTTCTCGCATCATCCAACCCAATAGATCCCCTCGAAAGCCCCCATCCTCTTGGGCCTCACCCTCACAATGATAAGTGGGTTCCACAAGACAATGAGGCGTAAAATGAGGTATATAGTTGGAGTTGAAGGTACTTTTAGGGGCTTCAAGAAGCTTTACGTGACCTCAAGTTTCGTGTCAAAATTGCTTCGAGAACTCCTGAACTTCACCCGTTCTCTCTTCATGTACTTCCTGTTGTTGGGATTCCTGTGAAGCAACCAAACATCACGTCTGTAGCATATAGTAACTGTGCTTTCATTCCCTGTTGGATGGCAACGATACCTATAATTCCAATTTTTTTTCATGCGGCACCTAAAGTTCAAACTTCACCCTCCTATTAATAAACATTCTGTGTACCGTACTGCATGAATGGCGCCATTTAGGTAACACCTCTGCAAAGGATTGATCTTTGTTTTCAGCGTACGAAACATGATCCAAACATCTGAAGTTGATGATAAAGGAAATTCTTGGACAAAATTCAGCAACTATACACCTGGACCAATTATTTACGTTCCCACAAGCACAACGCTCAACAGTGGCGTAGCTAGACGGGCCGGCCAGGGTGGGCCGGGAAAAACGAATGAGCCGTTGATCTAAAAGCCGCTACAGTACATGCTACAGTGCTAGAAACTGTTCTTTTTCCCCCCCATACTGTAACCTCAGCCTACACCACTGGCTCACCTTGCACTGGTCGGACAGCAGACGTTCAAAACCAGTCGGATGCAAAGCAGTTTCCTTCCACAATATAAGGAGAAAAGGACCCCAGTGATAATGATATCATGCCACGAGTATATACTTTTATGAACTTTGAAGATGAGTAAACATTCTCTACGCTAATACTACCTATAGTACTACTCCATAAAAATGCACATGTTTGTTTAGACACAAACTTGTAACGGAAATTCCGGCAATCTCTGGGCATGTACAGCAGCAGATGACGAAAAAGGATATACAGATTACTGGCAAAGCTATGCATCACAGACACGATGGTGACCACGCATCCTCTGGAAAATTAGAAGCAAACACCAAACACCTTTAACCGCCTGAAAGAGTGCACAGATGAATATGTGAAACAAGGATTGCAACCAAACTAAGAAAATGCTGCAAAACGAATATATGGTGTGCATAGAGGTTTATTTTGGCATCCAATTCCTGAATATTTTGTGACATCAAACCGCCTAACCCTACTACTGACAATCTTGCCAAATGACATAAATCCTGTTTCAAAGTAAAATAAATATGTAAAGAAGGTTCTTTTATCTGCTTTCAAAAATACAACCAGTTGCTGCAAGAAACTGCATCATGAGGAACTTATAAGTTCCAGCTTTCTTATTTAAGCAAATGGATGTAGATACAATTCTTGGTAATTGAACACAATATCTGTTATGCTCTACAACCCATAGTACAGTGAATTTGCATCCCAAATACTTGCAGTAATTAATTGTACTCTATTTTAGCAGTCAAATGTCAGTAAAATCAGTAAAAAGTTGCTTGGACAGACGGTGCAGTTTTGCCTAAGACTGGTTTTTGTAAATACTAGAAACCACATCACGTTATTGAAATGGAAGTACTTGGACATGATTTTGCATACTTACATGCTGCGGTATGCAAATGATCACATCTGACGTTTATGATCCCATCTGCCACTGCATCAGTCAAGAGAATATATAAGAGAAATACCCTCGATAAAGAAGGACAGTGATGCAAGGTCAGCTGAAAATTAATCGGAATCTGGTTAATGGGAACAATGGTACCTTAAGAACTGGCTCTCCTTGGTTTGCTGTCTTGGATTCCTTCATAGCTTTCATCTGTGCTTTCGCTGCTCGTCCAGCTGCAGACTTCTCATACTCCTCCTGTCTGCAGGTTAACAAAAGAGATCAGTCGCACTTAGGACAACGGTAGCTCAGAATGAGATTGTCCTTTTTTTTAGGAGAACCAAGATTGAGTTATCTCTATACAAGGATTATTATCAACAGGAAAATGACTCTAAGAAATCTCCCCAACTTGCCATTACACATGGCGACACCTGAAGGTGTAGCAGTGATCATGTGCGGCCGAGTTTCCCATCCTAGCTACAACCCAAAAGCCTATCACTGGAAAAGGCCGTTCGGTTCAAGTACTAGCTAGTATTCGACATAACCATCCCCAACAGTTCAGGAAAGTCCAGTGTTGTAAACCAAGACGTCTTGTCAAACGAAGGGTGCAAACAAATCAAGTGCCTAAGATGGAATGACCGTCCACGTCAAGAACCCAACCCAGTCAGATTCGAAATGGACAGGCAAAGTTTTGGAGGACCTGTAGAGAAAAGAAGAACGGATAGGCGTTGACCAGCCTCTCTTGCCGACCACTAACCAAGATTCGAGCCTTTACATGCCCCAGCGCCATGGCCAGCTGCTCCTCATCAGTCGTCAAGAACTCTGTTTATCGCGGCGACAGTGGCATCCTGGGAGAATTTAGTTCTGCCGGCCGGCCCTGACTAGCCATGATCGTATCTATCTACGACGGTGTTAATTCGATTGCAATCCAATAATTTCGACACCGTAAAACCCACACGCCAATCCAATCCAATCCGACCCCGATAAGCCCCCACCATTCAGCCATTCAAGAACAAGGGGGAGCAGGGGAGGAGGACCGGTCGATCAAGAACCGATCTCGGAGGACCAAGAACGGCGGGAAGGACGTTACTATTACAGTTGAGAGAGGAAGCAGGCCTTACCTCCGCTGCGCGGCCTCGGCGGCCTTGGCGCGGGCCTCCTGCGCCTCGATCCGGTCCGCCTCCGCCGCGCGCTCCCGCTCCGCCGCCTGCGCCGACCCGAAGCACGGGCACTGCCCCATCCCTCGGCCCTCCTTCCTCAGGCCTAGCTCTGCTCTGCTCGCCGCGGCTGCGCGTGGGGTGGTGGCGGGATCGGTCCGTTGGGTTGTTTTCTTCTCGTTTCGTGTTTGCTTTCGGGACATACGAATCTGCCGACGGATGCACCGATGGCGACGCGCACCGGAGGCAGAGGAGCAGAGGGAGGGGATGTGTTGCTTTGGAGGTTCCGAGAACCCGCGTGGGGCCCGCGGGCCAGTGTGCAAGGCCGTTGGGCGGTTACTGTGTGCTTTGACCCGTGAACTGAAAATGGTTATCTGAAAACTTCGTGCACACCAAATAGGTTGTGGTGCAAATAATGAGGTGAACCGATTTCCTCAAATCAGTTCTAGTGCAAATCAGACGAACTTCTGCTTGATTTGCACATAATAATATAGGCTATACCCTTTCCAACCACAAAACATGAATCTAAGGGTGCGTTTGGCAAGGTGAATCGTTTCTGATTCTGACTTGAATCACTTGGAACGGTTCCAAAGGGAGAAAAATTGAAACGCTTCAGAGCTGAATCAGTTCGAAACGTTTCGTCATTTTTGCCTGCAGCCGCGAAACGGCAAGAATGGTGTTCCACACTCCGAAACACTTCCCTACGCTCGTCCTCCCCCATGATTTCGCTGTTATTACGACAAATTGCCACCACGAAAATGTTCCGCTCGACTGACTGCTCGCCCGGCCTGGGTTGCTGCTCCCGGTGCCTACTCCACCAGGTCGCCGCCCAGGTCACAGCCGCCGCCGCCATGCCTTGCTTTCGCTGAGACCTGTGCTCATGTGATCGAGCTCACATGGCGCTGTCCGCTCGCATGGAGCTTTCCGAAGAGAATAGCCTCGACTCCTCCCTTTTCTTGATTCGGTTTGAGAGAGAGAGAGAGAGAATGTGAAAGAGCATGAACGAAGATCGGATTAGGATCGATGAGGAAGATGGTGTTCCAGTTGCATCGTGATGTCCATAGGCCATGGGTCCCACATGCAAGAGTAAATTACTAGTATTTCCTACCCTCTTTATCTTTTCTTTCATTAAATTTTGTTGATATTTGTATTTGTTCACCACGGTTTCTTTGAGTCAATCTGTTAATGCAATTGCCAGCAAGCATGAGAACTCATTACAACAAATTAAAGTATGACTAAGGGTATATGAGTCAATTTAATCATTGTTCCTTTTAAGTGAATCTGAATCCAGCAAACTAGCCAAACGATTTCTGAAGTGATTCTGTTTCAAGTAGTGAAACGTTTCTGGATTGGAACTGAAACGTTTCTGATTCATGGTGAATCTGGAACCGTACCAAACGCACCCTAAATTTGTTTAGAAATATTTTTTCGTCCTGCATTTGTAGAAATAACAAACTGTTTGAAAAGAACTACGTACGTGTGTTCATAGGGCTGAGTGTGCGTGCGTTGTGAGTGTCTGAGTTGTACTGTGTAATCTCAAAAAAAAATTGATGGAAACAAAAATGAAAACGATTTTAGACTTTACCGATCGATTTCGACAATTTCCGTTTGATACCGAAAACTACCGCAGATATTTTATCGTTTTATGTGAGAGCCAACTAAATATATATTATATTTTCAATAGGCAATAAACGTTGATGTCGCTACTTATATTTTTTACATTTTAATTTGAACATCTCTTTTCAAATGTCTAGCGTCTTTTATGATACATTTATAGCTAGTTCAAGTATCAATAATATATTCGCAGTTCATATTTTTATACATAATATAGTACAGCTAATACACGACTGTGATTTGTGTTACCGATAATTAATATCGATTCCCGATTGATACAGCATATTTATGTCGTGGTAATTCCTTTTTCGATATTCCCGTAATATCGATGCCGTATTTGTTTCCGCTAGTACCGCTACCGAGAAAAAATATGAAACTGCAAACGATATAACCTTCTTCCAACCGTTTCCCGACCGCTTTCATCCTACACTGAAACATAGATATATTTGACTCTGCTTCAAAGAAGGTAAGGATGCGCTCTGGAGCAACCCATATATCCACAAAATTTGAATTGAAATGAGATTCGTTTTCTTCATATTCAACTTAATTAGGTTTTTGTGTTTTCCAAAGCCATGGAGAAAAAGCCAAAAAGGTATATAATTGCAAACCCTACCCCTATGAGCATCTTCGAAGACTGAGCCGGCAAATCTAGAGATACGAAGTCACCACTGGCGCCTCGCTGTCGACGGAGCGTCGCCTACCACTGAAAGCACAAATGCCGTTAAATCCTTAAAAATTCGCTCCCACGGGGAGTCGAACCCAGGACCTGAGAGGTGTTACTCGGATGTCTTAACCACTAGGCCAAGACCCCTTTCACTGTTTCCACCAAATACTTTCACTTTTGTTTTAATTTTTTCGGTATTTCATTTCCAACTACTACGGTCGGGAAAAGTCGAAAACGAGCCTCAGTTATCCGATAAATGCCGCTTTGCTTTCATCCCTATTTCAGTGAATATCGATGAGGTGTAGTACTAGAGTTTTATGTGGAGCCATGGAAATAGTTACACACAAGTGTTCTATGGTGATGAAAAAAATGAGTTTTTCACATGTAGGGTGACACGATGGGGCGGATGCAAAATGAGATTCGTAATGATGATAACAAATAAGCACCATACTACGCACATAAGCACGACAATTCTAAACCTCTAAAGAATCAGTTTGGAGAAAAATGATTTTGACCTGCCAGATTATACTCACCTAAATATCAACCATTGATCTAAATGGAAGGCTAATCAAATAACGTCGGATCCTGCCGTACTAAATCAGGCCAGCGGGCCCACACGGATCGTGTGACGCAATGTCATCTGAAGGCCAAAAACGATGACGTCGAGCTGACTTTTTCACGCAACGGAAATTGATACCCGCCCGCACACCCCCATCGCTCATTTTCCTTGTGTTCCAATTGCCTTCCGTATTTTCCTTCCGTATTTGGGGGCGTTTCAATCCAATTCCATCCGGCGGCGTCGTTGTCGCCGCACAACAGATTCTCTCCCGGGATCAATCGTCGGGGCATCGTCGAAGGGTCAAGTGTCGGGGTGATCGTCAGGATCAATCGTCGGGGCATCATCAGATGGAATTGACTCGATGTCCAGTGATCGTTTAAGGTGGCGACGCGAGTGAAGGTGGGAGTCGTGAACAGCGAGGGCGCGGGGGAGAAGGCCGCCGCCGCCTCGCCGGGGTGCTGTTCGTCGCCGCGGGGCCGCCTGCCGCCTTGCCTGCCGTCATGTTCGTGTACCGGCGCGACGAGGTCTTGGAGGCGGAAGGTCCGGTCCCATGCGCCGCCTCCCCACCGTCGCCTCCCTCTCTGATCTGTGGCTGTTCCTTGCTCTTCCCCATCAACCGCCCGGGATTGGGGTGGCCGTCGCTGTGCAGCCGATCGGACATCTCTCTGTTAATCCCGCGAGGTGATTCATACGCCCTGCTCGATTTCATCGTACTTGCATCTCCATCTCTCATCTCCTTTTTTTTTTTAGGGAAATCCTCTCACATTGTTGCCGAGTGGTTGCTGTTGGGGCCATCTGCTTGCCGCTGATGTACTCTGGCAGCCCGTCAGCACCGGTACTAGTTCCTCCTGGTGCCCTGCTCCGTAATCTTCCTGGAGCTCGTTGCATTAAGGTCCATATCTATTTTGTTTTGTTAGGATTATCAGAAAGATTTTTTAGTTGCTCACATCAGAGTGTCAAACTAGGTGATCATCCTGGAGTGCCAAGTTAGAGTTGCAAGTAGGACCTCACATACATTTGTATGAGCATAGTAAAATATTTTTTACATGATGTGTTTGTTTAATAGCTCATTTAGGAAAAGGATGTCAATAATGGGATTAATGCTGCAAAGCGGCACAAAATTTGGTACATTTCTGATGCTTTTTTATTGCTTTCTCTCAAGATGCATCTTACCAGTTTCTGTTTTTGTGATTACAGCAGAAATGTGATCTTGTCTTTCTAGGCATCATCATCGCTCCTATGTATTTTTTCTGAACATCCCCTTGTGGTAAGCAAAGTTCTAAATAGGTGGCTATAGCTACCGCTATAGCCGGCTATAGCTCCTAGGATGAGGAGGGGCTAGGCTAACCTCCATTTAGCGCTAAGCTCTTTAGCCCGCTATAGCCACCGCTATAGCCGGCTAAACCCGCTAAATCAAGATGATTTAGCCATCTAAGTGGTGGCGTAATGGAAGCATGAACCCTTGATGATGTTTGAAACATAAAAAGATGATTTAGCCGGCAAAATCAAGGTGTTCGAAACTTTCAATGATGATGTAAAAAGGCATTAAGTCACTAACTTAGTTTAGTTTATGAAAAATTATTAGTTTCAATGTTTTATGCATAGTTAATCACTAATTTATTGTGAAACCGCTAAATGTTTTAGCTATGGCTATAGCCCGCTATAGCCTTTCTTAGCTTTTGTGAACATCAATCGCTAAAGGCCTTAGCACGCTATTTAAACATTGGTGGTAAGTCAATAAATGATCCAGAATTATAGGACAATACTATCGCATGAGCTATATTATAGGAGAATGCTATAGCATGAACCATAAATATACAGTCATCAACATGAGCGCTTATAGGAGAATACTATGCATCGACATCCATGGACGATACAGGTGACTTTCTACTCGATTCCTGCATGAATATATGTGTGTGACTAGATTTGAAAAGCCAGAGATCAAATCTACCGAATACAGTCCTTATACTTAATCAATGATTCACAGGTGAGTTGTCCCAACTCCAACTGTTCCCTTTACTGTATATGTACATGACTTCCTATGTTATGCATGTTTTACTCTCTAATTTTTTCTATCTTCCTCTGCGCCCACATTCGTTTTCATTATGCTTTTTTCATTATGGTTTTTTTTTGTTTACGAGGAGCACCGGTTTGAGTTATTTTTGCCGGGTATGTTGAGAGAAAATTTGTTTGCAGACTGGCGAGCTTGTTCAAGATTAAATACCTGATCATCTGTTACATAAAATACTGGTAGGTCAATAATGTTCATTTAATTTACTAATTGTTGGAATGAGTTGGCGATACCTTGTTGGCTACCTGTAGCTGCTAACCAATGGTGAGCTATCAAGGGATTTGTTGGCTTCCTGGTTTCTTGGGGAACTGGAATCGACGGCGAGGTTGAAGGAGAGGAATATCACGTGATTTTGATGGTCTCTGTTTCGGCAACCCTTAGTTTGGATGCCTCTATAACTGGCTCTCATTGACTACGCAGTTTTGGTGTGCTCCATGTGCATTGTTCAGCATTTGCGGAAGAAAAACTGACGTGGCCATGACCAACGATCTCATCGGGTGAGAATGGATTCTTCCTCTAACTTTATCGTGTTGATGTCATCAGATTCTTGAGCTTGTCGTGTTAATGTTGTTATGGTACTTAAATGCGATGATGTGTCAGAAGTGGGGTTTGCATCATAAGTACACGGTGCATCATATAGTTCTATTTATGATAAAGTCCTACCAAGTGATGTCATTTGGTCGGACACGTGGGTGACGCACGTGCATTTGTACTAGTTATAAGTATAGGGGCACATGCCCCTGACACCATCTTCCCTCGCCCTTTTCTCCTAATGTTCCATAAACAACTAAAGATTCATTATCCATTGCCAGAAATTTACCGTTCCAAATATTCTCAACACCCTAGCTCTGAAACTTACACATGTTCAAAACTTTACTTGTTCTTCGGTCTTCTTCTCTTCCACTGCTGAATTTTTATCATGCTTGGGTGCTTTCAATCTTGAAATCTTTTGGCATTGTGGGATCAAATGTGCTCTTCTCATCCTCGCCTCTCTTTCTACCACTAGTAAAAATGCACGTGCGCCACGCACGTGTCCGTCCAAATGACATCACTTGGCAGGACTTTATCATACAAAGAAAATAATATGATGTACCATGTACGTATCATAAAAAAAACACACTTCTGACACATCATGCATTTAAGTACCATAACGACATTAACACGACAAGCTCAAGAATTTGCTAAAATAACGACATTGTTTGAATTTAAAGATGCTAATTGATTTCGAGACATAATCAACATAACGTGCGCATAGTTCTTATTCATTATCGGTAACGATAGCGACCATATTTATTTGAGAGTCTTTATTTTCATGCACCCTCAAATCACATTCATATCTTTCAGGCGGTCACGGCCAAGCTGACGTGCTTGATTAGGCGCATTGTTAGACGCCTTTAATGAAGAAAAAAAATCAACGCCAATTCAGATGTAGGTTACAAAAAATGAAATGGACCAGAACACATTTTTGCTATATTTACCTCTCATTGCCTCAGCTTCTGGCCTGTCGGGCTCAAAAATAATTTTTGCTATATCGAGTAGTGGACAAAAACACCTGCATTTAAAGAATTTGAGGATATGCAAACACCATTTACCTCTCCCGCCGACATCAATGTTTTCAAGTCGTCTGAGTAATCGTGATAATCATGATAGTCGGCCTGGTCGGTACCTTGCACGTGATCAGGTACTCCGACTCGATAAGCTCGATCAGAAACCTAGTCATCCGACTAGTCGTCGCTTAGTCGAATTAGTCGTCCGACTAGGAGGTGAACGACCAGGTTTGAGGGGCTTGCATAGCTGGGCTTCAAGGACAAAAGTTGGGCTGCTAAAAATTTGGCCCACTAGGGTTAGAAATAAGGTCCCCGTTGCCCAGGTTTTCACCATAAGCCACCGTAACCTATCTCTTCTTCTCCTGGCGGATGCTCTCACTTTCTCGATCCCTCTCCCTCCCTTCACCAGCGCTGCAGCCGCCCCTTGGTGAAGCTCCCGTCGGCGCTGTCCCTCCACAAGCACAAAGATGAGCTCCTCCTCCGACGATGGTGAGTCTGCCCTTACTGCCCTCCCTTCCCTACCTACTGCCCTTGATTGCCTCCTCTGACGATCGTGTTGTATACTGCAGAGGTGGAACGACAGCGTCGTAACACGGTGGAAGTGATCATGCCTGAGCCTGACCCTCCTGTACATGGTACAACCACCTCGGGTGCATCCGGTGGTGGTGTTGCCTCGGCTTCGTCCAATGCTCCAGATGTTGCATCTATAGTTGAGAAGGCTATAGGAGCATTGCCGGCTGATCTTGCTGCCCAAGCTGTTGATCCCAAGAGGAAGGCTAGATCCCAAGCCCAGGATGGGAAATATGGGTGGTGGCCAGATCCTACGAAGAAGGATTTTGTGCAGTGTTTTTTTCTGTCAGAAAGTAGTTCCTGCAGGGATAAAAAGGTTCAAGCAACACCTTGCTGGAGGGTATGCGGATGCAATTAAATGTGGAAAAGCTCCTACATCAGTTTCGAAAGAGATGCATGCTTACCTGAAGAAGAATTCAAGGACTGTGCTTGTGGAAATGGCTGAAGAAGTTCAAGAAGATGAACAAAGAGGCTAATGATGAAGAGGGGCAATCTGCTGCTGTACCTCAGACTGAACAAGTTCTGGGAAAAAGATTAAGCTAGCAAAGAAGAGAGTTGCTCAAGTTGCCATCACATCTGTCGTTTCAGCAGCAACGAAGCCACAAACTCAAAAGTACTCGAAGTCAGTTAGTTCAATGCTTGCAAGGCACCAGAAGAAGTAGTTGAGGAGAGGCATAAATCCAAAACTTCGCAACCTACTCTTGAGCATTGCACCAAAAAGGACAAGGAGCAAAAATTATTGTTGATGACCATGTTGCTGATGTCCTTTTTGAGAATGATATACCATAAATGCCATTAACTCCAGAAAGTTGGGAGATTATGCTTGAGTCTATTGGGCAGTATGGTCCTGGGTACGCTCAGTAATAGAACCATGGAGGTGGGCAGGTGGCGCACGCGACTGCGGGGACACCGGCGACTGCTGCTGCGTAGCCGCGATTGGATCCGGTGGTGGGCGAGAGGGTGGCCGGAGTTGTTGGCGTCGAGCTCGGCGAGTGGTGTGGGAGGGTAATGAGGTGGTCGGCGTCCGCCGTCGCTCAGTAGCTGCTTGTCGCTAGAGCTCCTCGATCTCCGCCACGGCCATTACGCCATTCATGGCGACGATGCCGGCATCCGGGCCACCCTCAGCGAAGGGACGCTGGATCGGGCCGTGTGTGTCCGCCGCTGCGCGCCCGTCAGAGAGCCGCGGAAAGCGACTCGCGCTGCCGTTGCCCATCCATCGTCGTCCCGAAAGCTTCGTTGCCGCACTCCCGCTGCAGGCCTACGACCCTCCTCGCGGCGGCGCTAGTCATCCGATGGATGAATTTGGTGGGATTGGATTCTGGACCACCGGGCTTCTCAATTGGATTTGGACTGGATTAGGATATTTTTTAACTAGACTTGATTTGGATTCTCCTTTTGGATTTGGATGTTAATCCAGTTCCAGGTATACCGTCACCATCGTATCATGAGTTGAGGAATCCTTTGCTTGAAAGGGGTGTGGATAGGACAACACTATTGAGAAAGAAGCATGAGGATGCTTGGAAGGAATATGGTTGCTCGATTATGTCTGAGGGTGGACCGACAAAAGCCACCGCATCTCATCAATTTCTTGCCAACAGTCCAGCAGGGACCTTCTTCATTGGTTCTGAAGATGCTTCAAGTGAGATAGCAAATGCACCGATGTTGGCAGATTTTTGGAGAAGCAAATTGAAAAGGTTGGGAAGGAACATGTCGTGCAGATTGTCACAAACAATGGAGCCAACTTCAAGGTAGCCGGAAGGATTTTAATGGACAGGATCCCACATTTTTTTGGACACCTTGTGCTGCTCACTGCTTGGATTTATTGTTGGAGGACATTGGCAACATCAAGGAATTCAAAACTGCATCAAAATGGCAATGAGGGTGTCCAGATTCATCTACAAGCATGGGAGAATTCTTGATCAAGTGAAAAAGAAGCTAGGTGGGGAACTGTGAGGGCGGCTGTGACTCGCTTTGCCACCTCGTTTCTCACATTAGCAAGCATGCATAGGCACAAGAATGGGCTGAGAAGTTACTTTGTTTCTGATGAATGGAATGAAAGTAGGTTTGCTAACACTCAAGAAGGTAGGCAATAGGGGATATTGTTTTGTCAGCACCGTTTTGAAAGACAATGGAAGATTGCCTAAGAGCCTCACAACCACTACTCATTGCTTTGAGGAATCAGATGGAGATGAGACACCAGCAGCTCTGAGATCATGGCAGCCATGGATGTGGCAAAACCACCATCAAGAATTTTGAAAGGGAAACCAAAATTACTTGCTCAGGTACTAGAGTGCTATGAGAAGAGATGGGAAAATCAAATGGAGCAAAAATTGTATGGACCAGCCCTATACTTGAATCCTGGCAAGTTCTTTGCCATAAGGGACAACGACGGAGGCAAGCTGCAAGGCTGAGATCTTTGATCAATGATGTTTTGTGGAAGATGGTAAGTGATGAGAATGAACAACATTATTGGTAAGCAAGCTGATGACTATGAGAGGTCGGAAGGCGATTGCTTCTCAAAGCAAGGAGCGATAAGAGACAGAGATAGAAAAAATCCTAGTAAGTACTTTGAAACAATTTTTCCTTCTTATTTGGTACAGCTAAGTAGCTAACAATTGTATATTTGTATTTGTGTTGCAGTCCTTTGGTGGGGTTCATATGGTGGCCTAGCATATGAGCTCCAAAGTTTTGCAAAAAGAATTATTAGCCTTGTTGTTTGCATCTGGATGCGAACGTAATTGGAGTGCATTTTCTAATGTAAGTACTACTCACTACTAATTACTAAGTGAATAGAGATGGGGGCAATATTCCTGGCATGGTATGTAATTTTGCATTGCTTTTCTTGCAAATCCATACAAAGAAAAGAAATCGGTTAGAGCACAAAAGGTTAAATAAGTTGGTGTATGTTAGCTACAACCGGAAGTTGGGAAATAGATTTTAAAATTTAAGAGAGCTAGGTTCTAAAGGGAAGAGAAGCAACCCTCTCCTGCTAGAAGAATTTCAATGGGAGAATGAATGGGTTGATGAAAGCTGTGAACAAGTTCATGAAGGTGACGCTGCTGTGTTACTTGGGATGATGTGGACCAAGCTGTTGGTGCAACACAGGGTACACGGGGTCGGAACTTGCCTAGGGCTGTTGCTGCTCGCGGTAGAGCTGCCTCCGCTCAAATGTCAACCTATATCAGGACTAGGAAGCGTCCAAGGAACACAACAACTCAAGACATCGATGAAGAAATGACTCTGATCATGACGATAGAGATGAACAGGAGCATGATGTGAACTGAACCAGCAATGGAGGAGGATGAGGAAGCTGGTTCTGTTGGAGCTGAACCAGCTCCAGTTCAAGGCTTTCTTTTGAATGACGATTTGATTAACTAGATCATTAGATTTAATGATTCATGGCTAGTTGCCTTGCTTATGTATTGAACTTGTTTGGTTGTCGGTTGTTTTTTTGTTTTGTGACTTGGTTGATGCTATGCTTTGCAATATAAATTATGGTCTTCTTTCTGTTCTATTCTATCTCTCGTGGTCCACTTCTGAATTACTCTGCTGCTATGTTACATTGCAACTGTGATCTTACTCTTTACTTTGTTATTTCAGATTCTGCAAGACAACAGGATTATGGAATTTGGGACAAAGACATGGAGAAACAGGAGCACAGAACAAGTAACTCACCAAACTGACATTGTTTTATATAGTACATATAGGAATACAATCAATATATATAGTATATATGTCCTAGATTATATGGACGACTATAGGACGACCAGGAACAACCAGGCTCGACTAATCGGTCTGGTCAACGACTAGTCGCGACTAATCACCTGGTCGGTCCCACAGCGACTAGGGTCGACCACACGACTTGAAAACATTGCCGACATTGTGCATAGCAGAAATCTTCTCCAACAGAAGAGGCAGAAGCACGAGGCAATTTGCCTTGGAGGAGAGAGGGTAACTTTCCTTGGAGGAGAGAGGAGATGTAAAAAACACCTCGTCTCTCCTGCTCATTTGACGACACGACGGATGATGAGCGCGGCGCGGAGGAGGCCGGCAACGGCAGCAGGAGTAGGCCAGCGGGGACAGCGCCGTCGAGGTCGAGCGTCCCCATGCAGAGGTCCCGGAG
>JAAXCT010003954.1:0-20125 GCA_012490785.1 Eragrostis nindensis
CGTCATAACAAGAAACCTTCACGGTTTAGATGGTTTAGATTAGAAAATATACCATATAAAAGAATGTTTCACATGGACAGTAAAAGTAATTCAGGTGTTTCGACAAAGAAAAAGAAAAAGAAATGCAAAGCTTCGGCAGTAGTTATGCCTTAAAAAAAAAGTGTACATCAGTAGTACTAGGTGCATCCTTGATCCCGTAAGCCCAGTGTTAACTTCTCCATGTCAATCACCGTGTATACAGACATCAAGTGTCTGCTTCCGATAACCACTTCGCTACCAGCATTTCTCTTAAAAGCTAAACACACCTGGCCGGATGCCTCTCTGAACCACAAATCCTCAGCAACCAGCATGATCTTTGCACTAACTCCAAACTCAATCCTTACATTCGGTACGTAAACGTCCTCCTCATTCCAGAATATCTCACGCTCATAACACCTTTGCCCTGCCCATGCATGTACTCGATAGAGGCCTCTGATCCTCTGTTCTATCGCATCAGTCAATCTATGAAACAGTTTGCTTGGCAGCATGGTAAATGGAGTTCCAGTGTCGAAGAGGCACCTCATAGTCTGGTTGTTACCTGGACCCGAAGGGACATCAAGACGGTGATTTCCGACAGAGATGCCAGTAATGTGGACATAGTAGTTGTTACCATCTACGAAAAGAGGGGTGAAATGCAGATCTTCTCGTCTTTCGTATTGTCCAAACTGCAAGAAGCCAGTGTTGTGAGGATGGGGGAAGCAGAATGACATTGCTTTATATCGACCCAGGAGGGAAAGCTGGGAAAAGAAGGACATGCTGTTTGCAGAAAGGCCGATGATTCCTGAGTATTGTCCTCCAAGGCCACTGAAATAGGTGGAGCAACCAAAGACGAAAACTTGCGTATCTCCCTTCCCGTACATCAGCCGGTCGGTGCTTGCTATTCCTTGAATCATTGAGTTGTCCACGTACGTCTGGTTGTAGAAGCAGCTCTTGAGGCTCTTGGGACAGATGCCAGGGATATTGTGACAGAGTGAAGACTCACACGAGATCCGATTGTAGGTGGAAGAGGAAGTGGGATCAAAGAGAGAGTCAACCCGCTCATCGCATCCTTTACTGCATGCAGTGATGCAAGTTTTACATTTTTATGGGTTATCGGGTCAAAACAAAATAGTAACTAAAAGGTGCCATAATCAGCAGGAAGAAAGGAAATCTACAAAATAGTAACTAATGGGCCATTTTTACATTGTTGATGAACTATATTTATCATTTTTCACACCATAATCATTTGTCTTGTTGATGAACTATATATGCCCTACGCTACAACTTATTATCAGCAGGAAGAAAGGAAATCTACATGCCCCTAGGAATCACATATTTCCAAAAGAGACAAATGCAATTGTCCATTGTCCAATATATTTTGTGGTACTTGAGGCTTCACCTCGCTGAGGATAGAAGGCGGGACACACTAGATCCATGACATCCAGATCGGATTAGAGGTGATGTATGGGGAAGATGTCTAGAAATTAATATCCATATTATATTATATATTAGACTTTCAAGTAGACAGGTCCATATTATATTACCAGAATTATACCTATCCATGATCCGAAGTCTCCATTGGCCTCTTTAGTTCTAATTCTTACAACCTTTTTAACTATTTCAACGCTACCTCATTTTCTTGCTTTCCCATTGAATTAGTTTTCTCCTTTACTATTTGATACTCTACATGCAGAGCACTTACCTATTAGTAGTTTCACATAACATATGTCAAACTTGGATATCTATCGGTGCTCAGAGACCGAACTAAAAAGGAACAAACAATATTATTACGTCCTAGAATATTATATGTTCTACAAATCACTAGCCTGTAATGGACGCATGGGTGAGGACTTGTTATGTCAACTGAGTAGATGAACAAAACGACAATCTAGTGTCACCATTTACACAACCATACCTGCAAGGCTTGCATGTAACCCATGACAAAGATGAACCCGTGTCGACCAGAACGGAGTTTGTCCTGGCGGGTGTCCCAAGCTGAATCCGTGTCACATAACTAAAATAGTCCCATGGAACACCATTGGCAATGATCGGTCCTGAGACATTCACTTCGTCCGCGGGACAACTGGACAGATGGCCGGCGAGACGACGGGCTCCTGAGTGATATTTTGACAGCTCCGAAGGAGAAGGGTCATCCACTGGACTTGAGGAGGTCGGCGAGCACGGATGCTGGCGATGGAGAAGCGTAAGGCGGACTGTTGCACTCGAAATGTTCAACTGGTCCGAATTACCTGAGAGAGACAGCACAATATTGCATCAGCCCATTAGTATCATCGCAAATGTTTTCAGGAAAGGTTAGGATAATCTACACAATATGTACAAAAGTAACTAACATTTTCAGGAGACGCTTACAAGCTAGATTTTGTTCAAAAGAAAAGGATGTCATGATACTACTTTTAAGACGAAATAAGCATCAAAGTTTTTGATAGGGCATGGCAACAACGACTCCTTTTGAGTATCAAGGAACAGGATATCAGAAGTATACCTTCCCATAACTCATCGCAGTTTGTATTCACAGGTATTGAACCATATGACACGGTGAAGAGGCAAAACAATATAGCGTACACCATGAAAAATACCAAACTATCCGCTGCCATATCTCTATATATTTGTGTGCTATGCACGTACGTTTGAATGTCACATGCGCGCGCGCACATACACATACATATATATAGAGAGAGAGCTAAGAGTAAATAAGTTAGTTCTAAAGTAGGGTGAATACTAGTGGTTAGTTGGCCAGGTTTAGTTAGTTAGATATAATCGTCTCAAAAGAAGTTAGGAAGATGTTCGTGTAGAGTGTGAGTTTATTTGCTTTTTAGTTAGCTAAGGTACAGGTGCAACTTTGGTCAAATTATACTCCACTAGCAAGGGCCATCATGTTGAGACCAAAATGCAACGGTATTCCATGGAGTTAGCTCAATGGATAATTCCAGTGGGACAAGAAAATAAAGTACCAACGTCTTGTGTTTTGAGAACATCATCAATCAAGTTTCCGTTTCAAGAATGGAGAGAGTATTTCAAGTTCGATGGGAATTTCAAGAATGGAGTTTTGTGCCTGGAATATGTCAATTTCAGTGGCATGTCATGAGTAACGGGGAGGGAAAAAAATGTGATACATGGCATCTTGATGGGCAAAGACTGGTTGTAGTTGGACTGGAACTGAAGCAATCTGCTGGATGCAATTGCTACGGTACTGGGAATCTACCAACCGGTCAAGTGAACAGCATTGGGAAGAAACTGATCCGAGCGTTCTCCACGGACCGCAGCCGCACACCACAGTATGCCTCGTAGCGGTACAGGCTGGCGCAATGAAATAGAATGGTCAGGAGCATCAAGGATGAGTTCAATATTCAGTAGTTTGACTAAACACATAGAATTGGCTATTTTACAGCAATACAAAATTGATTATTCCCGTAGCTGGCCCGTCCATCGTCTTTGATGCCGTCGCTGGTGAGTGCCCGCCGCGCGGCATGCCACCGCACCGAGCACCTCCAGCAAGCAGGCCACCACCGCGTTGACTCGCAACTGGCAGGCCATCACCAAGCCCCGCAACAGGCAGGCCGCCTCGCGCTCGCAGCAGGCCTGGCCTGGATCCAAGGGCTAGAGGCCTTTCGGCCATAGCCTTCGTCTTTGGGGAGGAGGAAGATATGATGGGACACCTTAAGAATTTCTATAATCTCAAAAAAAAAAACCTTAAGAATTTCTAAATATTCCTTTTCACTTTTGAAAGGCTACATCAGTATTCTAGTTAAGATTGGACACGTTGCTTGACATTTTTTGCTGGCAAGTTGTGAGGTACGCTATAAAGGCAGCAGAACAAACACCCCCCCGAACAGAAGGATGCGTTTGGCCTCTCGTCATTGGCAAGGAGTCTCTGGTAAGCAAAGCCAAAACACAGCCGCCCGGAGATGTTTGTGTTATGGGTAGGAGAGGTTTCATGGCAGATTTATTTTTATTTTTATTTGTTTTTTGTTATGTGCGCTCGACGGATTTCAGAGACTCGGTCAATCGGAATCGGAGACCGGCGCGCTGGTACTGGTCGCGGGGAGACAACGTGATCGAGAGGATGCAGACGAAGACCATCGTTTGGCGACAAATTTTTTTACCGAACCATCAGGTACGAATTTGTGAGGGCCAAACGCCTTTTACCAGACTAAATCACTTCATATCAAGGGAGTCATCAGTAAAGTAAAAGTGAAACATAGCTTGTGTCTTGCTAGGGTCAGTTTGAACCCCTTGGTCAGAAATAATATGCCCCAGAAAGTGTAATTTATGCTTAGCAAAAGAACATTTAGCTCTCTTCAGAAAAAATTGATTCTCCCTCAGTTTCTGCAGCACTTGAGTGAGATGGATCACATGAGTTTCCAGATTCTTACTATAGATCAAAATGTCATCTAGGAAGACCAACACAAACTTCCTGCGAAAGGGACTGAGAATATCATTCATGACACACTGAAAAGTAGCTGGCGCATTAGTAAGACCAAAAGGCATCACTCTAAACTGATAGTGTCCATGGTGTGTTTTGAAAGCTGTTTTGTATTCATCTTCTGCCCACATTCTAATTTGATGATAACCAGCAGTGAGATCTAGGTTGGTGAAATACTTGGTCCCAGCTAATTCATCCAAGATCTCATCAATAATAGGCATGGGAAACCTATTTTTGATGGTTAAGGAGTTCAACTTCCTGAAATCAATGCAAAATCTCCAACTCCCATCTTTTTTCTGCACCAGAAGAACAGGAGAAGCAAAGGGGCTAACACTGGGCACAATCAGTCCTTCCTCCAGTAATTTCTTGACTTGCTTTTCAATCTCATCCTTATGTGCAGGACTATATCGATATGGTCGAGAATTGACTGGTACCACATTTGGCAATAGAGGAATTCTGTGATCATACACTCTGGATGGAGGTAGGCCAGTTGGTTCCTCAAAGACATCATGATATTCTTCCAAGACTTCTTGAATAGAGGGATGCACAGCTGGTGTAGGTGTAGAAGGGACTTGTTGTACGACTGCCACAGCCCACACTTCATTACCCTGACACCATTTAAGAAAAGTATCAGCAGACAACTCAGTGACCTGCTGCTCAGAGTTGGAGAAATCCCTTGGAGATGCACTTGTTTACCCTCCTCCAGAAAAGACAATGTTCTACCTTCCCAATCACAAGTCATGGGACTATGTTGTTTCAGCCAATCATAGCCCAATATAGCATCATAAGCCCCAAGCTCCAATACTCTCATATTAGATTTGAAAGTATGTCCTTAAGCCCACCATTCTAATCCTTTTACTATCTCATCAGCAACCATTGTCTGGCCATTGGCCACTTTTACTTGTACAGGTGATACTTTGGAAGGCACTATCCCCACTCTTGGAAGAAAAGCAGCATTAATAAAGCTGTGAGAGCTACCACTGTCAATCAAGATTAACATGGTTTGATCCTTGACCAAAGCTTGGACCCTGATACAGTCCATTTCTACAGTTCCTGAAATAGCATTCAAGGAGAGCTGACAGAATTCAGAAGCTAAAGAGTCTTCCACAGCCAGTTGGTTCAGGACCTCATCAGTGAGATTGTTGTCTAAATCATTGACAACTAAAGCATTCATCTGCTGCTTAGGTCTCTTGGTGCACACATTAACATGTTCAGCATCAAACTTCTCCCCACAGTAATAACAGAGATTGTTAGCTCTTCTATAGTCTCTCAACTGCCTCTCCTTCCACAGTGGAGAACTAGAACCAGCTTGCTTAGTCTCTGACTTGTATGACACCCCTTTTGATTGAGAAGCAAACTTCCGAGTTTTAGTTTTGGTTGATTCCAATACTCTCTGTTGCACTTTAGCCAGTAGAATAGCCCTGTCCACAGTTTCAGGCACCTGTGATTGCACCGTGCCTTTAATCTCTTCTTTTAAAATCATTCACAAAATGAGCAGTAAAAAACATCTCATCATAAGCAGGGTTATGCATAGAGACTTGATAACGAAGATCCTCAAAAGCACAAGCAAACTCCTCAACAGTACCAGTCTGCTTCAAGAGGACCAACTCAGTGACAGCATCTCTATAGTCATTAGCACCGAACTTAGCTTCTACCGCTCTCATGAACAGATCCCATGAATCCAACTCATGCTTCAGTTTATACACCTGAAACCACTTAGCTGCATGGCCCTCCATATGCAAAGAGGCGGCCGTCACCCACATCACTTCATTCACATTATAGATCTTAAAGTAATTCATGCACTTATCCTTCCAGATCTTAGGTTGAGTACCATCAAAAGTAGGGAAATGCAATTTGGGAAGAGAACCTCTAGGAAACCCATGACTATCCCCAGCAACACGAGTATGAGCACCGGTCGAACGGCTGGTGTGCATATCACCTGAGAATGGTTGGGGACGAGCGAACGGGTTGTGGAAGTCCGGGGAACGAGGGAGATCCTCTTCCTCATCAAAGCATGGGTCGGAGAACGCCTTGGACCGCTTGCTGTTGAACTCCACTTGCTTGGCGAGACGGTGATGGTCCAGCGAGACTTGATTCACCACCTTGGTGTTGAGGTCGATCTGCGCCGCCAACTGCTGCTGCGTGTTGTTGATGGCGGAGACTTGCGTGAAGAGTGAATTCATGCTTTGAACCAGCTGTTCCAGCTTGTCAGCGCTCGATCTCTTCTCTTCCTCCATGGCGCGCAGCACGAACTGCGTCTGCACGGACGGCGCGGGTGGCTTTGGTGGCGCCGTGGTGACTGCTCCCCAAATTGAACCAACCTGGATTGGATTTACGGGAAGGAGCTCCGCGATCAGATCGCCTTGCTCAACCTCAACCTACCGCTCCTGAGATTTTACAGCTCGAAATCGAGGGAATATTGCAATCCAACCACAGCGGAACCGGCCAGGAGTCGCCGAATCTGATACCACTTGTCACTAACAGATACAAGCCCGTGGCCGCCGGAGTTCACCGGGGCGTGAGCAGCAAGCGCGCGCCGCGGCGGCGATGCCTTGCAAGAGAGGAAAGGAATTTGGGACTCAGTTCTTATCTCAATTATTCGACAACCAGTTCGATACAAGGCAGTGGCTAAGTAGCCGGTGCCGAACTCAATGACAACTCGACCCCACACGACAGAAATCCAAAGAAATACAACTCACACGTACGCTTCGTCGCCCTGTAGCTTCCCGCCTTATCCACAGTAATGCACACCAAAACGTACTTCTTCCGAATACGCCTTCCTCACTGTCTTGGCGCTTCTCCACCTGATGTAGTGGTAACACTTTGCAAATGAAAACTAACATTAATACAAGCTGTCTCCTTGATCACTTGTTGACGTAGATGCCTTATTGATCACTTCTTTGACGTAGATGCTGCCTCCTTGGTCTATATCATGTGCGGCCATAGCAAAGTTGCGGGCATGCGGTTTCAGGTGGCACGGTTTGGCACACGACGAGACATGCTTTGGAGGCGTGCTCTGGATTGGCTGGCTTTATCATAAGGCTTAGATGCAGTTCTCCCGTAGACGATAGGTCGCCCACCATCTTGTCACGCAGCTTTGCGGACATGATCGCGCCCTTGCTGGATAAGGACACGTCCAAGTCAACCGCCGACCGCTTGTCAACGCAGAAGGCTGGCATCTCGCCCCACGCTAGGCTCTCGTCGCCGTGGTACATGGTCACAACGCTGTTTGGCCGGCATGCTGGTGATATGTTCTTCTCGTTGTCAACGTGGATGGTGAGATTGAAGAAGGGCCGGATGACTGGGCTGTGCAGGTCGTCGAGTCCTTGGATGCCAGTAACCTTCTTGATGGAGAATTTAGGAGCCACAGGTGCGTACAAGCATGCAATGTACACAAGACCGGAAAAAAAACCGACAAAGAGGCACATCCCTAGAATATAGGGCACCAGCTTACAAGGACCACCATCGTCCTTGCGCGGCGGCGCGTGCGGTTTCAGTGGAACGTAATCGCCGTACGTCGCAGACTCTGTCATGGCTACCTTGAGATCTTAGGGCACGACTGAAAGGGATCAAAAGCTAGCGAACAGCAGTCAATCAGCTTAGGGCGGGCCGGACTTGCATATGCAAGCCTTGTATATATAATACGCGCACGCAACCCCGAATTTTGTGTCATGATGAGACTCGAATTCGATCCTAACCGACTATAGAAAGGAAGTCACAATACGAAACAACGTCCACAATTATTGAGCTTGATGATAACTGCTGTACGGCAGATCGATGATGAGCCAACTCGCGTATAGTATTTACGGCTTCGAATCATGTTCCAGACCCCTATCAACGGTTACGGATCGGTATCCTGGACGTCTCTACAACGGAATCGGTTGTTCGTGTCGTATATGCACATAATTCGATCCCAACCAAAGGAAAATCGGAAACGGTGACTCGCGTTCGTCCATAAAACTGGCCGAGAGGATTAGCCTCCGTGTACCTTCAACTTGCCTGACTTCTTTTTGTTCAAGTTATACTGTCATAGTACATACCAGATCGCGCACCCCAAGCCATGGAATTGACCCACCAGAGACACGTCGGCTGCGACATGATGAACAAGATGGCAGCAATGGCACGTTCGGCGAGCCACGTGGCGGAGGGTGTACTCCGTTGCACCGTGTGTCTGGCCGCGTGGTTATTGGCGATCGTGTTCATTGTGGAGATCACCCAACTTTCCAAGGGATACTACCAGGTCGAAATCACCGGCATCGAGGCATCCGGCTTCCTTGACATGCAGCCACACACGACGCCCCCGCGGTTCAACATCACCGCGCGAGTCATTAACCGCTACAAGAGCCATCGGGCGACCTTGCTGTCGTGGGAGGCTGACATCTCGTATGCCGGCATACCTCTCGGTATGGGTCACTTCCCGGACATCTCTTTGGAAAAGATGGAAGAGAAGACAGTCACGGCAACCATGTCCACTGAATTGATCGGTCTAGATGCCGAGATTCGTCAACGCATGGTGAGCGGTGCATCAAAATCGCAGGAAGGGCTTCAGCTGCAGATTGACATGACATTGCAACACATCGTAACCGCATACTTTGGTTATATCAGTCGATTCAACGCAATGCAGTGGCTATGGTGCAACGCAACGTTGTATGGGGGTTCACCGTTCCACTGCCGTATCTACGAATATATCGTGCCTGACGGCAGAGTGTTAGCTTAGGATTTCGGTTCTGTTTGATCCTTTAGTCTGCTAAAATTAGCCAGCTAATGTTTTAGGATGTATATGTTTGGATTCCAGACTAATGCTTTTGGGTTTTGGACTCTTTTTTTTTTTGCTTTTTCATGTGTTTCTTGCATTTTTTTTTATGTTCAATCAAGTTTAGAAGTGTTGGGGTGACTAAGAGCTAAAAGTTTAGGAGGTGGACTGGGTAAAAGTTTCGTCACTTTTACTCGCCATATTTCGATCCAAATTGAAAAACCTAAAAGTTTAAGAGATGGATCCAACCAGGGTTTTATTGATTTGTAACATAATAATATGCTCCTCGTCACCAAATAGGATACCAATGCTTTTTAAGCGGACACTGCAAACTAAATAGATTAAATGTTTTGCGCCTTGACACACAGAATCGCTCGTGCCTTTGAAGTTTGTACACAAATGGCCCGTAAAATGATTGTTCACGAAATAAACTTGTGTTCGCAAAGAAATAGCAACCATATTCTCTCTTTCTTTTTTGCCAAGTAAATAACGATCATATTCAAACGGTATATCGAATATTCGCAAGTCTCATACTCTTGTAATTTATCCAGAAAAGAATTGAGTAGTATATTGAAACCGAAAAACCGAACGGTAAAACAAAAAAACTGACAACTTTGTGTCCAAATTTTGGACGCAAAAACCGACTGTGGTAAACCGACAAAACCTATCGATAAACCGGTACAAAGGAAAAACCGATCGGCTTGCGTCCAAATTCGTTTTTGACCGTTTGCTTGGTTCGCCGACTAGTTTGGTTTCTACGAAAATCAGCAAAACCAGTCAGCCCTGACTTCTGCGGTTTGATGGGTTTGTGTCGAAGTCAAAGCTTCTTAAGTTTGACCAACAATGTCTATAGATAATAGTTATTACATTATGGTAGTTGATTTAACGGCAGATCTAGTAGTATCATTTTTACATTGTTAATATTTGTTTTTTGATAATGAATTAAAATTGAAAATGTTTTACTTTGATCAAATCTGTTTATGTTCTTGAACGGAGAGAGTAGTAAAATCATAACAAAAAATGCAAGCATATAATCGCTCAAGCACATAATATTCAAATCTCCCATCGAAACCAACCGTTATGGTTTTACCTTAGCACAGCCAAAACAAAAAAAGGATGATGCGTGTAGTTTAGGAGCTTGATTAGGAGTCTTGTGAACAAGCCTGATCTCTGAGCCTTTTCCTTTGCAAGCTCTATTCCTCAATTTACAGGGGCCTCGATGGATCGACGCTTTCTTCGCGATTTGTGGATGATTGAGTTCTTTATCGCTGGAATCTGCACAGGGTAATCTGGATGCACGTATGAGAGCACATCAGCAGGAGTCGGTAGGCAATCATGTGTCTAAGCTGCAGTAAATTCAGTGTGCGATGCTCAATGGAGTAGGCGATCGAACACGGCGCCAGGCATAGCTACAAAGATGACATCCTCGTCGGTCGGATGGAGCACCTGGTCCGGCCGCTTCTCCCACTCGAAACCTATTGTTCCCGATCCCCAAACCTCCGATCCAAGACCGAGGCGTTGGCTTGCGCGTACCGGAGCCCCAAGCCACCGTGGAGGGGCTCCCCTATACAACGGCTCTGCTGGCTATCGACGAGATGAGGCGGGGTTGATGGCTTGGATGGCGTTGTTGGCAGCAGTTGTGCTGTTGTACACGATGACCTTGTCTTCGTCGGGCTGGATCCAGTAGGATGTGCCACTCTGGGCTCTGGCCGAGGATCGGCGGCGCATCCAAAGTATAGTAGTCGTAGAAGTCGAGGGGCAGGAGTGCTCGCCTCGCCTCCCACAGGCCGGTGTCCGAGTAGGACACCATCAGGTCTTGCAGCGGGAATGTCAGTGTCACGATGACCACTTGGAAACTCTTGCCGCTGCCGTCCACTGTCAAGATCCCGCGCACCGGAGGGCAACGGTGGCAGCTCCTGCAGAGCTGCACATTGCGGCCCTCCGAAAGCCTGTCTCCGCCGAAATCACGCCGTCGAAAGCCGCCCTCTGGCCACCCCGCACACGGACGACCCCACTGTGAGCTTCACCGCCTCCTCATATATCTTCCCGTGCCATCCGGCCATCCCCTTAGAACCTAGTGACATGCACTGGTATGGTCAGCTGCTCCTCCGGCATGGTCAGCTCGATGAGACGATGATGAAGACGCGGCCGAGTAGCCGCTCCAAGCGTCCTTGGTCTCCGCCTCTACGGTGCCCGGTCCGACCTGCTCGATAAGCATCTAAACAGAAGTTGTCCTGCAATAACAGATTAGTGTTGTGCTTTTGTTAGTTTATTTCATTTTGGCAAATCTGGCAATCAATCATGAATGATTTTCCTGTCCGCTTAGATCATTTGCAGCATATTTAGCTCCACAATTAGAACTGACATTTACACCCATTTAGGGAACTGACTTTGTAGGTCTGCGATTGAGCAATTCTGTTGATTTTCCTGCGACATTGTGACTGCCATTATAGCTGACTTTGTTTTTGACCTTGTAGCTGACATTCTGCCAAAGAGTGTTATGCCACACTTAATTTATGTGACTTTGTTTCTGACCTTGTAACTGGCATTCTTCCAATGGGTATCATTTTTAGGTTATTTGGACAATGGAAGGGTTTGACCCATTCACTGACTTGTTGCTTAATGGTTACAATTGATGGTTACTGTCAAATAGCTTACTCCTATGTAGCAAGAGAAGGCTACTGTCAAACTGCTATTGGAGGGCACATGCTCCTTGTCATCCAGGTTACAATTGATGGGCTTTGTTATCACAACTGCCAAACTTGTCATCACAACTTCCATTGTGTGAGGCTAAATGTCTGCTTTTTCAGAACATGCATGTTTTGCATTTTCATAATTTGTGCGTAGTAAAACCTTGTCAGGTTGAGGATTTTCGATACATGGTCTCCTGTTCGACTATTAACTTGAGCCTTACTGTTAATGTGATCGCATTGTAGGTACTAATTTGCAGAAACATGAGAGCTGAGATATGCTTATGTAATGTTGAAACCGTTATCCATCTTGGTTACTGTAGCAATCTGGAAAAAAAAAAGAATGCAGAAACATGCGTAAGCAAATGCAGAACATGATGGTCCTCTATATGAGATGTTCAGGGTAGAGCTATAATTCAGGTATTTCAATTATGTTTGTCTATCTGCACTTGCACTAGTAGAAAATGTTGTACAAGCTACCTAGTCAACAGCGGGACGACGGGCCAGCCCGCTATCTGCCAAGCATTTGATCCAGGCGACACCATCGAAGTACCCATCGAGCTCCATGGCTCTGAACTCTGATCGAGAGAGTGCACATTTAACCAACTGCCTATGTGAATCACAAGATGGTCGATAAGCAGAGAAATGAGCTCCATCACTAATTTTTTTCGTAGAAGTGACCGCCAAGGAGCACCCCTTGATAATCGTGTGCTTTACCATTAGTCGGCAACGGCGTGCCGAGGAGCGCCGCAGGGAGGAAGGAGGAGGACGACGAGAGAACGTTGTGCATCCGCATTCAGTGGAACCTGGTGCTGGGCAGCGAGGAACGCGAAGGCAGTTGCAAACGCCAGGGATTGCTATCGCCGTCGGCCAGGATGGCGAACGCCGTCGTTCAGGAGTGGATCACGAACTCCTTCATATGCTGCGTACGCAGCCGTCTGGTGATGGCGAACAACCAGGTATCCCACGCCAACGAACCAACCGCTAGGCCACATAATGTTGACGCGGCAACTTTTAAAATTATTTGAAAACTGAAATTAGGAATGGCTGGAAGAGGTATGTTTTTTAACTCCCAATTACTATTTAGAAACTCCCTAAATCAATATTTAGAGACTTTTTTTTTACATAACTGTTGGAGATGCTCTTAGAGCACAAATAGGTTTGCAGCTGCTGTTGGAATACTAAGCCTAGGCCCCTTCGTCGCCACAAGGAGCTAAAAATTGGACATGAGCATCATCAGGAGCTAAAATTTGCTAGCAGTAACTCAATATAAATAAAACATCACAATCGTTTATTGAAAGTGTCACATGCAATGCAAGCACAACAGAGCATTGAACGACGACTAGAATCAGAGCAAGTCAGCGGATGCAGGTCGACAGAATCTGGAGCACCAGCAGATCATTACGCTTAACATTTGAATTTTTTTTAACAGGAAAGTGTCACGGCCTTGACCGCTACAAGCCCTATTTTTGTTCCGTTGCGCAAATGGACAGAATTTTAGGGAGCAGCTCATAAGTAGGAGGCAGCCACGCCGCTGTTCCAGTCGTATTACGTAGCCTAAAGAATCGGTTCTGTGTTTAACAGAGTTGTTTTTTAAACAAGTACTCCGGACAGATAGAAACTTCGTTTCACCGGTACCTCACAATAATATACATTGCAGAGCGAACTAAGTATTATTTAATTTGTTTTCACCGGGTGATGAAGCTGATTCATAATAGCTTCGGATCAGGGAACTAGATTACAGCTCTATTCAGCTTATTTCTCATAATTCAAACAAGGGTAGATAACCAACAACATATATATCATAATTGCTGTCCTGACGAACAAGAAACTTTGGACAACACAATGCAATTCAGGTTGAGCAAACATGAACTTGCCAGGCTGTCGTATTTTGTCCCTACTTTGAAGAAGACCGCTATTTCGCTCCCACGCCTACATCTGTATAAAACAAACCACCAGATAATTGACATCAACGAATTGTACAGCAGAAAAAGCCACCAAATAGAAGATTTAGTCTGCTAGGATATTAGTTGTTGAGAACATAGCAACTTCACGGCATCAACTAAGTGTACAATTGCATGATGATTCAAACGTTTTGGAACACACACAAGATAAAAGAATCAAAAGCATTGGTATAAGCAGAAAATAGTGCAGCTAAAAGTTTTCCCGCAATCAATTGAGCTAGGAACATATTGCATGTCTACTAGTTATCGTTCCACAAAACACGAACTCAGCAATATAATTCTGGAGCGAAGATCAAATATCAGGGGATTTTTACCGTCCAGTTTCTTCCAAACAAAAAAAAACAGATCAAAGTTTGATGGAACCAGAAATGACAACGCTTCTAGATGGAAAAGCACTACACATATGTTCCCTTAAACTCAAGCATAGTGCAAAGTTGATTGAGTTCTTTACTTCACAGTCCACAAATTCAGAACAGGACTCGGATATGGAAGCAAATTCAGTCTCAAGTTCCCTATTATTCTAACATTTGCAATGGAGCTTTTGGGTAATAGAAAAACCCATAGTTCCACTACAATACTTTAGGGGTCCCATACTTATAACATTGTAAGAATTTTCTCTCATGTATATGTAAAGGAGTTAAAAGTCTAGTGATTACTCATGTATATGTCAAGGAGTTAAAAGTCTAGGAAAGTAATATCAATTACCAGTCCGCGAAGACAACTCCTTGTTTCCAACGGAACCCTCACCACAGCTGACTTATCTTCAACATAACCCAGGTTATTACCCGTCTTGCTGTTAGTAGAACCCAGGTCATAGCCATAAATGGCCATGGCTGAGAACATATTGTGAGCTCAACACCTCTACAAAGAAATCCCAGAATAAAGGCTACTTGATACAGTGAGTCTTTGTTCTTGTCATGGATGATAAGTAGGCCAACTAAACCTCCAGTTTTCAACAACCATGGAATCCTGTTGCATGGCTACATAAATAGCACACAACAAATATTAGCAAATGTTGAAACATAACAATGCAAACTTTCAGAATCTTCTCTCTTGTTCATAAACCAAGATATTTCTACTAGGAGTATTCTAGAGCTAGTATCATGGCAATTTTAGAATAGTGTAGAATGTAGATATTTACTTTAAATGTTCTAGAGCATGGACGCTTGTCAAATGCCATGGCTCACCTAGGCCTAGAAATAGAGGAGCTACCCCCTTGCCATACCATCCATCCTAAGCATGGTAGCGAGTGCTAGGAAGAGAATGGTAAGAATAGCCACCTCAGAGTGTAGTGTATTCTATCGTGTAACATAGTTGAGCTTTAATAAAGCTTTGAGTACAAGTGCTAATCTCCCAATTTGGCCACAAAACATTCGTGCAGGTCATCATTAGTGGGTATTAGGGCCATCTGTTTTCCGATATTTGGTATCATAGTTGGCAGTCCAGGACCTTGTTAGAAGGCTGCTTTGGTGATATATCAAGGCGCTAAAGGAAGACTCTGCCAACTCACAATCTGAGACTTTGAAACTTATTGGTCTAGGACCATAGAAGTCTATTGACAATGGGCGTCAATCACACCAAGATCCACCATGTATCATCCCCAACAGATTGAGTAAACTGTCCTCATTGAGTAAAAACTGGAATTTTACTCAATCTCCCCTCTCCCGAAGGTTGAGTATCCCATCCCCTATCCCAATTTTTTTACTCAATTGCCTAAATCTTACCCCCATTGAGTAAATTCACTCAATCTCTCCCTCTCCACTATCCCATTGAGTAAACCGTCTGGATCTTCTCCCTCGCCACACGGGAAGCAACCGCCGCTCCTTCACCGACGCGTCCAGGCCGCCTCCCTCGCCGCGTCGTTATTATAAGATGTGGGAGAATATGGCCGACTACCAAGTAAGGAGATCACCAGTCTGCATATGTGAATAAGACTCAGAGGAATGAGACTGGTGATCTCCAGCATGCATGTCTTGGGCGTGTGAATTACAATAAGTTTAGGGAGATGATGAGGAATCAAGTGTTGAAATGACTTACTCAAGTAGACATTCAGACAGACATGGTCTGAGGTGGTTGTCAGTATGGCAAGGCTCACCAATTGCCATACAAAGAGTCGGAGAATTTGTCCAAGACACTTATGGAGCTCATACACTCGGATTCCTTTGTCCAATGAAGGAAATATATCTTGAAGGAATATGGTACATGGCAACTTTATTGATGACTTCTAAAGGTATGTATGGGTTTATACTATGAAAGAGAAGTCTGAGACTTTACAAAGTTTAAAGACTTCAAGAAGAAGATAAGGGTGAACTCAATAAGAAAATTAAGGGCACTTGTGCATTGATGATGGAAGGGAGTATTTATCCAATGAGTCCACCATAGGCTTAAGAAGCTACAAGATTAAAAAGCATTGACTTGCCCCAATACTCCACAACAAAATGGAGTAGCAGAGGGCAAAAATCGCCATCTTGCAGAAACTTGTCGAAGTATGCTTCATGCAATGAATGCTCCTGGAAGCTTCATGGCCGAGTGCATGAGGACAACAACCTATGTAATTAATAGGATTCTGCAAGATAAGTTGGGATTCAAGTTTCCTAATGAGATGCCCTGGAAGGTGAAACCAGCAGTCAGCACTTAAAGGTATTTGGCTACGTCTGTTGTGTATTTGTGCTTAATCACTTGAGAAGTTAGTTTGAAAAGAAGGCGATCTGGTACATCTTTGTTGGCTATGTTGATGCACAAAGGATTTGGAGGTGTTGCGATCGAACTACAGGCAAGTGCCACACATCAAGGAATGTGGTGTTTGATGAAGACTCTACATGGTGGACACTAGGGAAGACCGAGATATACTAGAATCTCCTAGCTTGGAGGAGGTTGCAAAAGGAACCAACTCCAAGGTATGTCAAAGAAGAGTCATCAAGCAAGGCCAAGAACCCTTGGAAGACCGAAGTTCACCAAACGAGCATGGAAGAGTACATTGCAGCTTGAGAAGCCTACACAAGAATTGCCTAGGCGGGCCAAGATTAAACCATGGTATGCTAATGTTGCCCTTGTTGATGGATCTATACCTATTGAGCCATCTTATGATGGAGTGGCACAAGGCCCGGATTGGATTAAGGCAATGGAGGAGGAACTAAATAAAAACCAAATATGGGATTTAGTACCAAGACCGGATGATGTGAAACCCATATCTTGCAAATGGGTTTACAAAGTGAAGACACATCCTAGCTCAATTGAAAGGTATAAGGCTCAACTTGTTGCTTGATGATTCCCTCGACAATATGGGGTGGGTTATGAAGAATAATTCAGCCTTACGGCTAAAATCACAACTGTTCAAGTCTTGCTTGCAAGACTTGGAATTTGTGGTAGATGGATGTCAAGAATGCCTTCCTACATGGCGACCTTGACAATGATATCTGCATGGAGCAACCAAGAGGGTTCAAGAGCAAGATCCACCTCGAGTATGTCTCCAAATTGAAAAAGACAATGCATGGCTTGAAGCACCAAGAGCGTGCTATGGGAAAATCGGTGAGTTCCTCATACAAATAGGATTTAAAGAGCTTACTCTTGAAGGCCAAGGAAGGAAGGTTGGGAATACTCCTTGTCTATGTTGATGACTTGATCTCAGCCCGATTTCAAATGAAGAAGCTGGGAGAGGTGAATACTTCCTTGGACTTGAGGTAGAGCATATGAGGAAGGATATTTCAAGGCCTACAGAAATACGCCAATGATTTTGTTTGGAGGCAAGGCAAGTTCAGAGGCAACATATTATGGCGTTATCAACTACTCAAGCGGAGTATCGTTTAGCCATGGCATCATAAGAAAGCACTTGGCTCAAGAAATTAATGGAGGATCTTCAACGACAAATAGAATACCAAGGATTCACTATGATAATCTTTCATTCGCTTAGCAGAGGTCCTTGACGGACAAATTGCGATGGTGCCTACAAAGGCCTATGAGCAGACTGCCTCATGAAGAGTTCAACAAGGAAAAGTTTGAGAAGTTTCGAGAGGTGCTCGCCATAGTCTACAAGATAACTCAAGTTTGCCTTGAGGGGGACTGTCGAGGCACAGCAATCAAACTTCCAAAATCTTCTTTCTTGTTCTGAACCAAGATATTTCTACTAGGAGTATTCTAGAGCTAGATTCATGGCAAGCTTAGAATGGTGTAGAATCTAGATATTTACTTGAAATGCTCTAGAGCATGGACACTTGTCACAGTGCCATGGCTCACCTAGGGCTATAAATAGAATAGCCACCCCCATGACATGCCATCCATCCAGAGCATGGTAGAGAGTGCTAGGTAGAGAAAGGTGGGAGAGTAAGAGAGTGGTAAGAATATCCACCTCAAATTGTAGGGTATACTCTATGTAAAATAGTTAAACTATAATAAAGATTTGAGTACAAGTGATAGTCTCCTAGTTTAGCATATAATATTGTATAACGTTTTTGAGTCTATTATGCAGATTGTGCACTAATTTGGTGAAATAATCCAAGATAAGTGTTTAATGAAAGAGGTAATTTGTTACTCACTTTTGCTGCTATGAGTTTAGTAGCATACATGGGTATCATTGCAATATATGCCACTACAACCAAAACTTTGATATGGAAAGTAATTGATAGCCAGCACCAGCATATAGAGCAAATGATAAGAGTCATCCACATATGAATTGCTCTCTCACTAAGCAGAAAGACCTACAAATTAGAAAATGATACCATCAAAGCAAATAAGTGATAATATTAATTTTATCTTATTTTTCTTCGTATAACCATTTACCTGGATAACATCTCTTTGACGATAGAGCAAAATTGTAATCAGAACAATATAGCCGAAGCACAAGAAACAATTCTTATAGATGGTCGACCATAAACCTTTTTCCGCTTGAGTTCCAATGTGCATCATAGTATCGTATGTGATCCAAGACGACCTTAAACCTTTCTCCGCTTGAGCTCCAATGTGCATCATAGTATCGTATGTGATCCAAGAAAGGTAATGAACTATGCTGCTTACTAGATTGCATGTCAACACATGAACCATTTTTGCTTTCCAGAATAGAATGGAATCTGGCATGTTTATGATATAAGGCCTGAAGCAAACAGTACAAAAAAAGTGTGAGTTGCTAATTTATTTTATCATCATCTCATTTAATAATCTAATCTCTATACAGAAAACAGTTGCCAAGCAAAAGCTATAATCAATCCTTGCTTAAATCACATTTCATTTGTATTTCTCTCAAATTCATCATCAAATTATAAGTTTATTTTTTATCACATGTATGTATGTATGTTATTCTTAAATGACATACTGCCACACCAACTTTATAGTTTAACTTCCCATATGGCTATTTTACAATTTACACAGATAATATACTTACGAGCATACAAGCACACTTTAATTAATAATTCAAAATCTACATAAAAGCATGCAAGATTAATCAAGATCACAAATGATACAACAGCAACAGGCAGTTTATACATCTTACGTTGTGAAAACACACTTAAAGTCATCTGTGCACAGTGTTATTAAACATATATCGATTAGTGATCAGGAAAATTAACTTACAGCGGTGTCATGCATGATGCAAAAACTAGAAGAAGTCCCAGTTCCTTTCTTTTTTTCCAAGGGAGAAGTCCCAGGTCCTTGAAGCTGAAAATTATGAGGTTGAGAATCGACAACTGTTCCAATAGTATTATATTAAAATAATTCCTTATTTATATATAAATATATATCTATTTTTCTTATATCTATTGCATGAAACTAACATTATTTCATTTTGCACAAGGCCAATTTACCCCTTAGCACTTGGAAACAGTGCCCAACTACAAAACATTTAGAGACCCTTGTGATAATACGTATGAATCTTACCTGATATTAATGGCTTCAAATCTAAATACTATAGTTCATTAAAATATCTCCTTGTCGTTATTTCTTGTTTCTTTCGGTTTCTCTACCCTCTCATATAGTTCAGAGTGCCGCCACCCCCCCCCCCCCTTTCCTTTCTGACCTCTTAAGTTTTAGATAGAAGTCTCTATGCCGCCCAATATGGGAAGCTTCTTTTATCTGCCATGAAACAACTTCTTTTTCATCACCCCTTCCTGCCCTTTTCTGCCAACTCAAACCGCTCAAATAGCCACTACCCTCCTTTTTGCAATGAGTTTTAGGGATGGCTCAATTTCCCTTGCGATATTAACATGAGCATCCGCCACTAATGCAGCCGGCAGTCTCCTCGCGCTCTCCATGTAGCAAGCCCACCACC
>JAAXCT010003955.1:0-20123 GCA_012490785.1 Eragrostis nindensis
TGTGAATCGTATTTTTGACGAGATGAATGTGAAGTACGGTCCTCGTACTGTGATGTTGTTGGCGTTTCTTACGCAAAAAGATTAAATTCAATTTCGCAAGCGCACGGAACACCATTGTAGCATTTCACCCGGGAGTATTCCAAGGCTATCGTATTTATATTTTTCCACAGGGAAGCAGGGCTAAGAATATCATGAATTAACAAAGAAACATCTATTATTTATAACTTGCAAACTAGACCAAAGCAGGGGGGACAGATGTTTGAATGTGTGGCACTCAGGAGAACATCCATTGAAATAGATAACAAGGAGTTAGCATTTAGTTTGGGAGGAAACGAGAAGAAGGTATCAGTCAGCCTAGGGGTTAGCATTTAGTTTCACGATTAGTCTACCATTATTTACTTAAGATTTCATTACAGATACATTCAAGTGCATGAGGGGCACGGCCGCCGCCAAGACCGCAACCCGAGAATTAGGTCAACGTATCCGGGTCAACGGACCGCGTCTAGGCCCCTACAACACTCAAAACCCGAACGTGGTGGACTACAGAGACCGGTGTAGCTGTCACCTACACTCGCGGCTACCACATCATCCCTGGGGTTGAGGGCAAAACACGCTAGAACAATTCCAAGCACCTTGCTTACAACTATCCTAGTAACTTACTCTTGCCAAAGAGCAAGCCACCCATGAACAATAAATCCAAATAAAATGTGCGGGACACGTGACAATAAGGCAATTATGTCCCTACTAACCAGTCCTCAAGCAACACAAATCAGTCATTCGTATCTACCATACACAGACGTGGATCCAACACAAGAATTTCTCTATAATAATTACTTAAATAAATAAATATAAACTAAAAGGAAAACTAAAATAAATAAATAAGAAAATAATTATATTAAGAAAGTATAAAAGAAAAGATACACGAGAACTTTACCCAAACTCCGAAGAGAACTCCGGAGCTCCGAGCGAAGCTCTCACTTCTACTCTAACTCCCATGACTAAAATACTAATCCTATTCTAAACTACACAAGTGGAGTGATCTTCCATGAGAAAGAGCGTGACCCTACTTGGGGTCTTCTCTTGCAGGTTGGAGTGAGGGGAGGGGTCCTCTATTTATAGTGGAGTTGCCTTGGGAGAGTGGAGAAGGTCTTGGAGCATTTCGTGGAATTTCCTTCTTGCCGACGTCCCCTTGGCTTGGCCGGTGCGTCAAGTGGCTTGTGACCCCTGGAACCGACTGGAGGAAGATTGAGGCGGTTGGAGTTTGGCTCGGGCCGGCCGGCCAGGTGTTGGGCCGGCCGGCCAACTTTTTCCTGAATTTTCTGCAATCTTCCGCGAGGCATAACTCCTGCTCCCGAACTCCGAATTGGGTGATCCAAAAGCCCATTTCGACTATCTTGACGAGGCCTTTGACATGGAGGGATCAAATTTCTCATTTGAATAATTATTTCTTGATGTCCAAGTCATTCCTTATTTCTTGCGTCGAATGTCGTCGAGATGTCGGAGCATAGTCTTGCTTTAACATGTGCGTTTGGATATTGCTATTTTCTCCATGATTGTAAGCACAAATACACCAATATTCCTATGTACCTTGCAAAACAAGATCTCATCCAAAACTTGTGGAACTTTATTAGTTTAATGCAAGAAAAATTGGTGTATACCTTTATTCGCCGATAAATTGACGGTCATTTTATGATTTAACGACCGTCAACAGATGTCAGTTAAGAAAGGGGGGCGGCGAGGGAAGGGTGAACTTGTTATTGGAGCTACTTTCATCGAGAAGCGTGGTTGGAAAACTAACCCCGCTCAACACGTACGTGATGCACCAGCCCCAAGGGCGGCGGTTGGTTCTTCAGCCGGGGTGCCGTCAAGAATCGGCGGCAGTCCCGAAAGTGGCGGCTGGTTCGTCTGCTGAGGTGCCGCCAAAAAATCTGCGGCGTCCGGCGGGGTGGTAGGTAGGTAGTGAAGACGCAGGCTGGGGAGCTCTAAAGCTGCTGAGAAAGCCAAGCGGCAAACCCTGCGAAAGGTGCCCGCTTCTCAAGTTGTCGTCGAGCAGCGAGCTGGTGCTGCTGCAGAAAGGCGGCGGGGAGGACGTAGAGCCGGCCCTTGCTGCTGAGCCGATGGAGACTGGTTCCAGCGCGGCGGGTGCCGCTGATTTGGCTGAGGATTTGTCAGTGCGTGAAGGTTGCAAGCGGCGTCGGGTGTTGTTGGCTTCGGCGCTTGATGATTCTGATGATGAATTTCTTGACAAGCCTGAAGAGCGCGACTCGGGGAACACGCGGGAGCCGTCTGTGCCACTGGGCGATGCAAGTGCCGATATTGCTGTGGCTCCCTCAGGCAGGCTTGATTTGCCGCCAAGCCGTGCTGCGACTGTTGGTCCGGTAAGGCGGAAGCCCCTCCTGCCGGTTTTGTCCGACGATGAAGAAATTGAGTTACTGGAGGACTCCCAGGATTCGCGCGCCGAGCTTGGACACGAGCTCGACGCGGCGTTTGCAGAAATGAGTGGCTCCGATAGAGGTGTCGACTTTTTCTTGGGCAAGGCAGAAACTGCGGCAGCTTCCTCTCCCTTGACTACAATTGATGACCATATTTCTAGTTCATCAGTTAACGGGAGTATGTCTGGCCGCTCTTCTGAGACTAGCTCCTCTGACGCAGGTGAAAGATCTCCGGCTACGGAGACGCGAGAAGGCGATGCCAACAAACTATCTTTGTCCGCTTTTGTTGAGATGACAAAGGCTGTGGACCCTCAAGGTTTTTCACCTCGCCGCTATTTCTTTGCGTTTGATATTGGGCAATGATCTGACTTCGTTTAATTTTTGCAGAACTTTACAGTTTCTTTACTAAAGCTCACAACGCTTCGGTTGCTGAGGTCCTGGATAGAAATGCGACGCTGGAACGTGCTTTTTGATGTTTCTGTCGCTTTTATTTGTCCTTAGAGGGGGTTGCAACTGACGTGCTGTTCTGTTAATCTTATGCAGGCTCTTGCGGCAGCTCGAGCCCTGAGCCGTCGCTTTTATGGGTCTGAGGCCGCCTCTTCACCCGGTGATGTGTTAGAACTGCGGCGGGCGCTGAAGGAGGAGCGCGCGTCTTTCGACACTGTTAAAGCTGATCTCAATGATCAGATTCAAAAGAAAGACGAGGCGTTAAATGTGCTGCAGGAAGTCCTTCAGAGCAGCGAGAATGAAGTCGCCCGCTTGAAGCAGGACCTGAAGAAGGCGGAAGAGAGGATAACTGCGGCAGAGAGTAGCGCTGAGAGCGCCAGGAAGGCCGGCAACAATTTTGCCCGCACTTTTTCGAGTGGCGCCGTTAGTGCTCATGTTGCTTTTGATGCAGCCCTGGCCACTATTGGCGGCGCCGCTAATCCTCTTCCACGAGTCGACGGTTTGCTGACGCCGGAATTGTTCTTCAATTGGCTGAAAGGGGAGTTTGGCGATCTCCCTGAGGCTTTCGAGGGCGTTGGCCGATTTGCGGCGCGTACGGCATGTGCAGCTCTTCTGGACCTGCTTGAAAAGCGGCAATGCAAACACTTCACCGATCTCGCGCGCAGCACTTACCCTGATTCGCATTTTGACGAAGCCAACGCGGCGAGTGACAGCAAGGGCGTTCGCTTAGTTGTGAAGCGCTTCATCAAGAGGTACTGGGGGGTGCACGGGATAGAGGCCTGCCGTCAAGTGGCGAGGAGCAAGTTTGAAGAGGTGATGCACTATTGCCCCCGACATTGGTTTCTTTTCCAAGATATGATTTAATAAACTCTTGTTTATTTTTAGATGAAGGCGGCGACTGGCGCCGGAATTGCGGCGGAGGGCTCAAAGAAGCGGGCGGCCACTCCTGCTAGTGAGCGCCACCGGCGAAAGTTGCCCGCGTTGAAGGTGTTGTTGCGGAAACAGAGAAAGCTGCCGCGAAAGCTGATGCACCTGCCGCGGTTGTTGAAGCTCCTGCCCCCGCCGCGGCTACCGCGGCCGCTTCGTCTTCTGCGACAGTCGAACCGGAAAATGCGACGGGTTCCGCCGCTCCTGGTGGTGCTACGTCTGCCACTCCTGCTACGCCGCCAACTGAAGAGGTTTAGGTTATTTTAGGTGTGAAGGGAGAGAACTTAAAAAACGGCTTGTAATAATGTATGTTTCAATACACTTTGTGCGCAGGATTATTTTGCGGCGCCGCATTGAACATTGCGCCTTTGAAGTACGAACATGATGGCTTGTGCGTTTCTGGCGAAGCGCATTTGTGTTATGTTTCGCGATATCCGCGTCTTGATTTCGGGCATTTTTGGAGGGAAATGATGACTCAATATTTCAAGGGCGGGAATGCTTGATTAGTTGCTTTCACCGCCGGCATTCTTCTTCCATAGCGGTCGTGAAGGCGGAAAGCGTTGAAGACCTTAGCTTTGATCCTTATTTGGATCGTTTTAGGTGTGTTTACGATAGCGCGGACCCTAGTGATGGTCCCGGGTTTGTAATAGAAGTTGATCTCGATTTGTAGCTGGGCAGTCGACTTTGACAAACGGGCCAGGAGAAAGCGTTCTTTGTTTTGCTTTTTATTTGCGAATGTGATTTCGGCGATAACTGTCATTTTTTCACAAGTTAAAACAGCCTCCGCTTTTTCGCTTAGTGAAGGGCGCTCACCGTTACTCGGTTGCCGAAATAAGACGAACGTCACCCCCCTCCCCAGGCGATCGAGGGATGGAGGGCGCACTGAATTTGCGACGCACAAATCATATATCGTTCTTGTATGCAAATTGCGGAGCATGCACTAGTTGCCGCTATTGTTGGTTGGCTCTGGTGCTCGTCAGATGTTTTGTAGTTGCCGTTATTTTGGCTTAAAAGACGTCGTTTGACGATATGGGCCCTTGCGCCCTTATTTTTTTGTTTAATGCAAGTGCCGATTTTCGCTTTTTGTTTAATGCACAGCGCTCATCGTTGCTCGATTGATTGAACGAAACGAACGTCACCCCCTCTCCTAGCAATCGGGGACGAGGAGACGCGTGAAATGGAGGGATTGGGGGCGGACTCGTTGCGTGCGGTAGTATCTTTGGAGAATATTGCGAGTGGTGCATTGGCTCGCCGCAATTTTGCGGTCGGCTCCCACGTTAGTCAGATATTGAACGTTTGCCGCTATTCTCGCTTAAAAAGCGGCACTCGATAATATTTTACATTTTTGCTGCTCGCTTCTGTTTTTGCGATATTATGTTACCTCCATGGGTTTGAGTCCCGTCCTTGGATGGGTGTTTGCATGGAGTCCCTTAAGACTTCGATCTTACTGATCTATTTTTGTTGTGTCGGATTTTGTCCGGAGCCCATTGGGGGTTGAAATCTGCCTCTTTCCTTTAAGGAAATATATGGCTGAGCCCTTGGGCTACTAGCGCGCCGCTCTTTCTCAATTTAGGAGAAAAATCGAAGAGATGGCCTCTTGAGGCGCTTTTTTCTCTAATGCCGCTATTTCTCAATTTTGTGAGAAAGATTGGATGTGTGGCTGTTGGCGGTTCTTATGCGATAAAATTAAATTCATTAATTCCGCAAGCGCACGGATCACCATTGTAGCATTTCACCTTGGAGTATTCCAGGGTTATCGTATTTATATTTCCGCAGGGAAGTAGAGCAAAAGAAAGCTGAATAATAGCTATGCATTGGATAATTTGGAGAAAGAAATAATGTATCAACTATACTTGAGACGGGGGTAAGATAGGCATGATATATATGGGTGGCACACACATCCTCAAATCCAAGGTAATAAAATAAAAACGTAGTATACATTTGGGAGAGCAACGAGATAGAGTTAAGGCTACCTGTATGTTTATCTATTATTTACTTTTCTAGCAGTCAATTCTACAAAGGTTATTTACTCTAGCTAAGCTCATACACATACAAGTCATGTCGTTTCGGGGCACGGAAGTGCCAGGGCAACCGATACTGCTAGTTCACCCTGGGGATCCATCCGCTATAATTAAGACCCTGCTGAGTCCAACCCGGACGTGGTGGATTACAGAGACCGGTGCAGCTGTCACATACACTCGCGGCTACCATCCTCCGTGGGGTTGGGTGCCAAACGTGCATAGGCCAAGATCTAAGCGCCACGCTTACAGCCCGCCTAGAGGAGCTACTCTTGATCAACGGAGCAGTCCTATCTAAGAATGAACAAGCACAGATTTCACACGACGTCATCTCCGACGACGGCACTCTCTCGTACTTGCTATTCCAACAATCACGAATCCCACAACAAGACTTCTACGAGCACTTACTTAACGAATAAATAAACTAAATAGAAAAGAACTACTAAAACAAATAAATAAAGATAAAACTAAATATAATATATTAAATAAAATAATATCTCAAGAGCAAGATACAAAGAACTATACCGAACTCCGAGAAGACTCCGGAAGCCCGAGAGAGCTCTCACTCTACTCTACTCTACTCTCTCCCAAAGCTACTACTCAACTAAACTAATGAACACTTGGATGAAGTGTGATGGTGCGCTTTGATTCGGAGACCGAGGGGTCCATTTTATAGCTTGCCAAGGCGGTGGTGGAAGCAAGCCTGCCGACTTTGGAGAGGCGGCGCCGCCAAAGTCGGCGGCCGGCCGAGGGGGGTGGCCGGCCGGCCGTCCCCTGTGGCGGTTGGTCACCGCCTTCTGCCTCAACGCTCCAGATGCACTCCTGAAGGCGGTTTGAAGGTCGGTTTGTTCGTGGGGTCGGCAGGATTGAAGTAGGGGCCAAGTTAAGGCCCAAATGGCCCACCTCTGGTAAGTCGGCGCAAATCCGCTGGGTTGGGCCTTGAATTATACGTTGTGGACCAGTTTCCAGCCCACTGGAGGAAGCCTGGGGCCTGCGGCCACCAGGTGGGGCCGGCCGGCCTAGGGTGGGGCCGGCCGGCCAGGGAATTTCCTGGCTGGGCCCACTTTTCTCCATTATTCACTCCTGCATCCAATTTTCACCAAAACCTGTGGAGTAGTATTATTCCTAACTACTATGCACAAAATCTTGGTGTTATGTATTTATTTACCGGTAGGGTGGCGGTCAAAACATGGTTTAACGACCGCCAACAGTGGCCCTTGGGGCGTTCTTTTTCTCTTGAGTGCTTTATAGAGAAGGAAGCCTGGGAGAAAGGAGCCGAAATTTTTTGCTTCCCTTCGAGTGGCTTTGGCTCAGGAGTCAGACCCTCCTGCGTCGATGTGGCGATATTTTTGCGAATATAGCATCGACTACTTAAATGGAAAGTTTAGTTTTTCTGGGGAAGATAGCATTATATTGAATTGCAAGGGTTACAAAGGTCCCACCTCGTTAAAACCTCACCTCCGATGTGGGGTTCCCCTGTGAGGAAAAGAGTATGCGCCTTAAAGGCTAAGAAAGAAAAATTACAACTTTGGTGCCGACTAAAGGCTCCGCTTATAACTGCGCGTCGCCATTAGCCCTTACATTTTAGGTGAAGTACCTCTTGAGGTTGTCCACATTCCAGGCATGTGGGAGCTCATTGCCTTCATTGTCTGCCAAGTGATAAGATCCCGGATGATTGCTCCTGACGACAATGAAAGGGCCCTGCCATTTGGGGTTGAGTTTTTGAGTTTTCTAGTGTTTTTGTTTTTGGGCTTCGCAGGAGGACAAGGTCGCGGCTTTAAATGCGCTTGGCACTACTCTGGCGTCCCGCCATTTCCTTGTTTCTTCCTGATACTTCTCCAAGTTGATGATGGCTTGGTTTTTGTCTAATTCCGACATGTCCTTTGAAACGGCGTCGAACTCGTGGCAATTTCGCCCGAGAGTTGCCCTCATGCTGCGGTACTTTATCTCTTCTGGTGACTTGGCTTCTTCGCCATACAAGAGCCTGAAGGGTGTGAATTTGGTGGTTCTTGAAACTGTTGTGTTATGTGACCAGATCACTTTATGCAATTCATCCATCCATTTTCCTTTTCTCTGCCCTTCCAGGCATTTCTTGATGCTTTCGAAGATTTGCTTGTTCGCGTTTTCGACGGCGCCATTTGACTCTGGATGATAAACAGATGCAAAATTCACTTTGGTGAGCATGGAGTGGCAGAATTCGCGGAACTCTTGGTTGTCAAACTGTTTTCCATTATCCACGGTAATTTCGGCAGGGACTCCGAATCTACACACTATGTTTTGCCAGAAAAATTTCTTGATTGCTGGGCCAGTGATTGATCAGTGGCTTGGCCTCTACCCATTGGTGAAAAGTCGAGAGCCACTACGGCATGTGTGTAATTTCCGGCAGCCGTGGGTAGGGGACCGACAATGTCGACTCCCCAGCGCTGAAGTGGCCACACTGGCTGAATGAGCTGAGTAAGCTGAGCTGGGTTGTTGATTTTTCTTGAGAATTTCTGACATGCTTCGCATGTTTTGACAAGGTGCTGGGCGTCCTGCAATGCAGAGGGCCAGTTAAAAACCTTGCCGGAAAGCCTTGCCGACTAAAGCTCTGCTGGATATATGGGAGCCGCAGATTCCCTGGTGAATCTCGCTAAGGAGCTTTTTCCCTTCTTCTTGATCTATGCATCGCAAGAATGGAGTGGATGTGCCGAATTTGTACAGGAAGTCATCTACAAATGCGTAGTTTCTTGCTCTCTGCTTCATGCGCTTGGCCTCTAATTCCGACTCGGGCTCATAAAAATCTCGGAGATATGCTATGATGGGGGCACGCCAATCTTCACTTGAGATGGCATGTATCATCTTGGGTTCTTTCTCTGCCGCTTTTATGGATGGAGAAGTCAGTGTTTCAAAAAAGACGTCGGGTGGCAAAGGGTCTTTCCTGGCTGCCGCTTTTGCTAGCTGATCCGCTTCACCATTCAGGTTTCTGTCAATGTATTGACAGGTGAAACCTTTGAAGTGCCTTTCCAAGCCCCGCACATGATCCAGATACCTTGCCAACAATTCATCTCTGGCCTTATAGGTTTTATCTACATCCCGGCGATGACCTGAGAAACTGTTTTGATGATGAAGTTTTTTACTCCTAATGCCCTTAGCTTTCTTATGGCGAGCAAGAGGCCCTCATACTCTGCCACATTGTTTGTGCATTTGTCAGTGTCATGGTTGAACTGCAATCTGATGGCATACCGCAATTTGATGCCGGATGGTGAAGTCAAAATCGCGGGCAGCCCCTGCTCCAAGATGGCACCATGCGCCGTCGCAATGTATCTCCCATGGGACTTCAAAGACTGGACCCTCGGTGTACGATGAAGGCTCAGTCCAATCTGCGATAAAATCAGCCAACACCTGAGAATTTGCGGCACTTCTTGACTCGAAGTCAACAACGTGTTCTGATAATTCCGAAGCCCATTTTGTGATTCTTCCAGATGCTTCTCTATTTCTAAACATGTCATTCAGTGGTTGATTTGTCAGCACTCGGATGGTGTGAGCTTCAAAGTAATGCCTCAATTTTCTTGATGCCATTAAAACTGCATAAGCTATCTTTTCTAGTTCGGAATAGAATCTTTTTGAACCTGAAAGAGCTTCAGATACATAGTATACTGGCACTTGAACTTTCATTATTTTTCCCTTCTTCTCAATTTGCTGTTCTTGCACAAGTGCGGCACATACTGCTGAGTGCGATGCTGATACATACATTAGCAGAGTTTCATTTTGTTTGGGACTTGCGAAGGCAGTCATTTCCTTGAGATACTCTTTCAATTCTGCGAAAGCTTTTTCTGTTCTTGGCCCATTGAAAGTTATTGCGTTTCTGAGGACTTTGAAAAAAGGAAGGCTTCTTTCGGCTGATCTGGAAATAAATCTGTTGAGTGCCGCAATTCTGCCGGTGAGCTTCTGCACATCTTTGAGGCATTGGGGCTCTCGCATATTGATGAGTGCACTTATCTTGTCAGGATTGGCTTCGATGCCTTTGATTGACACTAAGCATCCCAAAACCTTTCCCTTGCGAATTCTAAAAACACATTTTTCAGGGTTGAGCTTGAGGTTAGCCTTTCTGAGGTTTGCGAATGTTTCGGCCAAATCAGAAATATGATCTTCTTTCTTGCCGCTTTTACCACTATGTCGTCGACATAGGCTGACAAGTTCTTGCCTAACTGATTCTCAAAGGCGATAGATGTCATTCTGCAGAAAGTTGGTCCCGCATTTTTTAGGCCTTCCGGCATTCTGACAAAACAATAAGTTCCGAAAGGGGTGATGAAACTTGTTTCTCTTCATCCTCTTTGTACATGAAGATTTGGCGATACCCGAGAGAAGAAACAATCCAGCAATGATAGGAGTTCTGAGCACGCCGCTGCGTCGACAATTTTGTCGATTCTGGACAGTGGGAAATCGTCTTTGGGACAGGCCTTGTTGAGGTCAGTGAAATCAATGCACATTCGCCACTTCCCGTTCTTCTTCTTTACTGGTACTGTATTTGCCAGCCAGGTTGGATATTTCACCTCCCTAATAACATTTGCGTCAAGCAACCTCTGCACTTCGGCTTTGACTGCCTCGACCCTGTCGTCGGACATTTTTCGGAGTTTCTGTTTCTTTGGCCTGATGTTTTTATCAATTCGCAACTTGTGCTCTATTACGTCCCGACTGACGCCTTTTAGGTCACTTGCGGACCAGGCAAATACATCCTTGTTTTTGCGAAGGAACTGGATGAAAGCTTTTTCCATGTCCTTCGGCATTCCCGCCGCAATTATAACTTCCTGTCCTAAGACATGCTTGTCCAATGGAACTCTCTTTGTTTCCTCATTAGCCGCAATTGCTGGTTCTTCCTTGTCCATTTCTTTTTCCAACTGGAGGACTTCTTTCCTGGCTTTTTTCCTGCCGGGTACAAGACATGCACATTCGGGTGAGCATACAAAAAGTGAACATTCTCTGGCCGGGGGCTGCCGCCCTTTCTATATTTCTGGCTTCTTGCTGATCGCCAAAAAACTGAGATGACCTCCTTATGTGCCGGTATTTTCATACAGAGATAAGAGCTGTGCAAAACTGCTTCAAATGCATTGAGGACTCCTCGTCCAAAGATTGCGTTGTGGTAAGGGTAAAGCATATCGACCACATCAAATGTGATGTGCTCTGTTCTTGCATTGTCGAGGGTGCCGAAGGATACTGGGAGGCTTATTTTGCCGAGAGCGCGGACTTCTCACCCGCCAAAACCGTACAGGGGATATTCAGAAGGCTGAAGTAGAGATGAGTCAAGGTTGAGTTGGTCAAATGTTCTTTTGAAGAGGATATCTGCCGAACTTCCGTTGTCAATAAGTATTTTGGTGACTGACCAACCATAAGTATTTGCCTGAATGACCATGGCATCTGTATGAGGGTAGCAGCGGAGGTTTAGATCGGCTTCTGTGAATGTGATTGGAATGTGCGACCACCGTGATTTCACTACGGGCCCGTTGCACACCGCATTGACGGCTCGGAAGTAATTTTTCTTTTGTTTCTTGCTTTCGAAGTCGAATGTAGATCCGCCAGTGATTGGTAGGATGACTCCATAAGTGGAAGGCTCTGAGAGGTATTGTTTTGGTTTGATTGTTTTGGGAATGGCGGCGGAGGTGGTAAAGGCGGCTCCTCAGAGCAGCAGTGATTCTGGGGATTCGAGGCTGGGGTGTGTATGAACTTGTTTGGGATGTCGCCAAATGCTAAATCTGCGGCGAAGGTGGTGGATGTGGTTGGTATGGGCTTTGGAAGTGGTGATGAGGGTTGTAAGAATTTTGGAAGTATTGGAATGGGTAGGAAGCACCGAAAGGTGAGTTGTTCCAAGAATTGGCGGCAGCAGTGTGATTGACACTTCTCTGTGTTTCGCTTCTTTGCTCCTTGGCTTTCATTCTTTCCATGGCGTCTTTTGTTTCTGGGCATTCCTTGGAGGTGTGACCCTTGTCAAGTCCGTGAAACAAACAGTATGGCTTTTTTGGCTCCTGGTTTCGCGAGTTGTGCGAATTGCCGCGACCCCTTCCTCGAGAGCGATTGTTTCTTCCTCCTCTGTGCTGAAAATTGCCGGCAGGGCTGCTGGTGTGCTTTTTTCTTCTTGGTTGTCGATATGATTGACTAGGTTGGAGTTCTGGCTATGATTGTTGTTGCCACCTCTCCTAGACGAATTCCAATCCTGCTGCCTTTGGCTCGATTGGTTTTTCTTCGCCTGCCGCTGCGCGCTCTGCTACTCTAATCTTCTTCTGTGGTCATTGTCGGCTCTACAGAACTGATCGACCGTTGAGAAGAGCTCTTCGAGTGTTGAAGGGCGGTGCATGGAAAAATGAGTGGCACAAGGGCCGGCTCGCAACCCTCCAATTGCGGCATTAATGACAATTTGATCATGAATATCATCCGTTCGGGCTTTGAGCTTGACAAATCTCTGGAAATAGTCTCGCAGGGGCTCTTTTTCTTGCTGAACACATGCTCTCAGTTCGTCTGCAGATATAGATGTTCTGTGAAAACCTTGAAAGTTTGTCGTCAATTTGTCCCTTAGGTTCTCCCATGAATATATTGATCCGGGCTTCAGCCTAGAGTACCACTCGAGGGCTTGATGCTCAATTGCGGTGACAAAGGTCTTGGCCAATACAGTATCATCTCCTCCAGCAGATGCTACTGCAGCTTCAAATGGCATCAAAAATTGTCTTGGGTCGGTTGAGCCATTGTACTTTGATAAGGAGATAGGCTTGTATTTTGCTGGCCATGGGGTCAACTGGAGGCCTTCTGACAAGGGGGAGTTCTTGTCGAATTTACTCACGAAAGGTACAGATTGGCGGTATACATTCCGAGGCTTATGATGGCCTTCGCCATTGTTGTTTGTTTCAAAGTCGGGAGTCACTTGGTAGTGCTCTCTTTGCTTCGCTATTTGCCCTGTGGTGCTTGTCATCTCATCGAGCTCTTTTTGCAGTTCCGCGACTGCCGCCTTGCTTGTTCAATCTGTAGCCGTAGCCTTTTCTTTTTCTCTAGCCCTCTCCTCAGAGATTATCTTCTCCTTTGTTAGCTTGAGTCTTTTCCCAAGTTGTTGCAAGTTGGAGAGCTGACGCATTTGCTTGTCGACTTCATCTTTCTGGATCACTTTCCTCAGGGTTGATTGTCGACGGTGGTTCCGCCCATTTCTTGCCGGCTTTTGCTTGCTTCAACTTTTCTGCCTCTTCACTGAAAGTGAGGTCGATGGAGCTCTTGGCGGCGATGTCCTGATCACCTGGCCGAATTCCGGCGACTAGGCTTCCTTCCGCCGCGCCGGAAATTCGATTGGTCTCGTCGGCCATTTGCCTTGCTTAAATGAATGCCCAACGAATTTCTTCTTCCGAGAATGCCGGGTTGGGAGGGAGAATTTCTTCCTCAAAGCCCGGCGGGTGGGAGCTGATGGTGGTTTTTGGATTAGGTGTTTCTTTTTTCTTTGTGGCATCACAGGTGGTATTTTCGAGCAACACAAACGGGGGCGCCAATGTTGGGAATTCTTCATCGTAAAAAAAAAGAATCCCGACACGGACAATCAAATGACACTCAAGGAACAACGGAACAGCATTTCATTCCAAGGGAGTCCTCTCTCTCCTTCCGTCCCGTTCTACGGAGCCCGGAGGCTGGTATTTATAGGAAGGCCAAGGGTTATTTCGACATGACCAAATTACCCTTGGCCACCCACTATATTCGCGGAATATTCTGTACAGCATTGTCATGAGGGTACAAATGACATTTCCGTTCGACGACGGAAACCCTAGCTTGGTGACGTCATCACGCTGAGCTTCATTTCTCAGGGCCGCCGCCATTTCATGCGCCGCCGATTCGTCGCCGGTCGGGGAAGAAACTGCACCCCCCGCAACGTCGGCAGCCCGGTGCTGTCATTCGCTAAGGCGCCGCCAATTCCGGAAATGTCAGCAGTCCAGCGTCACCTGCAGTTAGAAACCAAAGAAAAAATAAGGTGTCACTATTACCGTAAAATACCGATCCCCAACAATCCTCTTCCAAATGACATCGTGCCGTGAGGGTCGCTGACCGATGGCCTGTGCCAGCGCCAGTACATATGTCAGTGACTACACGGCACGGGTAGAGCAAGCCCAACGCGCTTGGCGAATAGACCATGCACGCGACCAATTCATCCAACGCGGCGCCAATTAAACGCCTTCTCCTGGGTCCCATTCTGAGCTGTGCTCAGCAGCATGCGTGAGAGGCTGAGTGAGTGGCGAGTCCCACGAGCGTCGTGCAGCCACGACAAGCTCCTTTCCTCTCTCTTCCACATCAGATTTTGCCTACGTGGATGGTCGTTACGACCAAGCGATGGCCTTGCTCGTAGAAATGTAGAGAAACTGCTTGTAGATAGAAGGATAGTAATGAACTTTGTTCTATACAATATTTTTCTTACTCTGACGTCGTCAATAGCCAAAAACTTGTAAAAAAACATATTGTGTGCGGTCAGATAGATGCTAAAAATATTGGTGTGTTTTCGATAAGAGAAAAGGAAGAAGAAGAAACGACTATGTTTGGTGATATAGAACGAGACGCTATTGAGAGAATCCGAAATATGCCACTATCACATGGTGATTTGCAATGAGCAAAGTTGTTTCCCATGGGAGTTTTATCACGCATGCTCAGTAGAAAACTAAGGTCTAAAACTATCTCTTGTATTATTGATATTTGACTACTTACAGTGAGCTGGAGTAGATACGTCTAAGAAAATGTTACATATTTCCATTTGATTTTTATATGGTCGGTTCGGCACCTCTAACAAAATTTCTTTTGCGGCTTATGGATTTTGAACCTAGCAGAACATGAAATCAGGGACGGAACCAGGAGGCTGGCATGGGCCATTGCACACCCCCCCCCCCCCCCCCCCCCCCCCCCCCCCCCCCCCCCCCCCCCACCCCCCTCGAATCAAGCTTACATTTTTTTTTAACTAGCTTTTTTTTTATATATTTTTTCTAGCTCCGTTACTTAACATGATCACAACATTTGGCGTGGTGGGCGGCGGCAGCGAGTGCAAGCGGTGCAGCGAGGCGGCTCCGGCCACTAGAAGTGGTGGCTGGCGGCGACATTGTCAGGACGGCGACGGAGCGTGAGAATGGCGGCGCAATAGGATGGGGATAGCACACGATGGCGACGTCGATCCCTGTCGTAGGTGTGAAGATGAGTAGATGACGGCGGCGAGCTGGTCCGGCTGCCGTCCACGATGAAGACGAGCGTCATGGGCCGTGGTGGGCCGTTCAATGTGGAAGAAAGTTTCAGATGGGTGTCAGGGTGTGTATGTACTACATACAGGCGGTCCCGACGTGTTCAGGCGTTCAGCACTTCAGCTACGGGATGATTAAGCTGCAGCTACGGAATGATTAAGCTGCTGGAGCTTATCTCCGGGCGAGGAATCGGGGCGCTGGCGGCGTGGGCCAGGGCTGCTACTTACCGCTCTGGCGGCGTGGGCGTGGGTGGAGGAGCTCGCCCGAGCGTGCAACGGGGCGGCGTGCTGGTGCATACAGCAGAACAAGGCGCGGCAATTGGGGCAGGTGGTGCTGGTTCTGTAGGAACGCTTTGCGCCGGCACCGCGTCCGGGCCGACGTACCCCGTGCGGTTCTGGATAGATGATTTGTGAACACTCTGACGAGAAGGGAGACGGAAAAATCAAAGTACCTTGGCATGTTGAGTTCACATGACGATCCAAAATTGACTGCTTGAATGGGTCCAGTTTCGTTTATCCGCAAATACATATGATGTTCTAAATTGACTGCTAATTTCATTGCCAGTGACCAACGCCGTAACAATTTCCATTTTCACGAAACGAAAATGATATGCATGCGACCCTGTTATCGGACCCCGTCAGCCGACTGGGCAACTGCCTCACGTCCGTGATTTATCCTGATGACGATGGCCCACACCGTGATTTATTTCTGTTGACTCCGTGAATGTCCGCAGCGGTCGTAACCAGCAGCCATAACCACTAGTCGGATGTATAGCATCGTTCTTCGCAAAATTGGTTACTGCTACAAACGTCCGGCAGTATTATCTGCTTCTCCATAAGTCCATCATGTCCCTCGCTCGCATCGCTGAGCCTAAAAGAAAATTTATGGAAAACATTACACGATAGAATTGAGCGACATGGGACCATCTTTGCTCCATACTACTATCGCTTTGTGAGTGCATATACGTTGGTGCAAAGAAGAGGAAAGAGAGAAGAAATGGGCATAGAAAAGAACTCCTTAAGTTAGCGGGCGTCCTAACGAAGCTATGGGTTCTACTTACGTTACTGAACTTTGGTCAAAGCAGCGTATTTGATCTGTAGGCCTACGCGGGTTCACAATCTTCTGATGGCAATGTGATCTTCATACCAGCGGGTTCACAATCTTCTGATGCAATGTGATCTTCATACCGGCAGACGTGGGCTAAAGCGAGCAGAGAAGGGCACAATGGCTCCCGCCCTTAAATTCTTTCGCGCATCTATGAGGCTAGGCCTGTCGCAATGGATTCTCTGCGAGCAATAGAAAAGCGCGCTCCCATATGTCACGATAAATATGCACTCGCTGAAGATTCATCAGAAGTTCTGAACCACGGAGTGTCCGTACATTTCCATCGCTTGCGCTCTGCAGCTCCCCGAAAATGTGCCTCTGCACGACTGCCGGTAGAGCACTGGGGGTACTCTGCCGAGTGCTGACTCTTCTTTCCCCTCATCATTTCCAAGTGACGACTACCAAGTGAGAAACGGACAGGTTGCAGTGCCAAACGAACCAGAAAAGTCAAGGCGGAGATAGGAGTACGTGAACGTTCAAGTCCAAAGTCCAGCAACGGAGGAAAACTACAAGGCTACGGGTAACTAGTCTTCGTTTAGGTCAAGAAGTTCGCTACACCAAAATAAGAGCAAAACGTCAAAGCAACTCGATGCATGAAACGCAAAACTGGCCCATGGAATGGATACAACCATGACCGCAATGGGCTGCAGCGTTGTGCCAGCGTAAGATCGCATTTTGCCGCAATCAACGGATGCAGCGACTTAGGTGGTTTAGTCAAGCAAAGTGGGTTTCAAGCGCAATTTAATCGCAAAATGTAGCGTTAAGTTTCCAAAGTCAAACAGGTGGTAAGTCCGTATCTGCGTGATACTGATAAGTCAACAGCAACGGCTCAGTTTATCAAAAAGACCCAAACAATAAAGGTTGGTAGTAGCAAGTGATCCATCCAAATCACAAACGTGATTCGATGCTAAGAGGTTACTGACAATGAAATTGCAAACGTGTGATAAATCATAATTGAATCCAGCAAACTCTTGTACCCGTGTTAGCACTTGCAAAATAAAGTGTTTCCGTAATAGAACTAAATTCCAGTTCCAGAATCAATTTTCTACAAGTATAAGCAATACAACAATATGGGAAAAAACCAAAACACCGGTGATAACGAGATCCCATGTAAATTCACAACAGCAACGACATCCCATGTGCGAACTGAGATTTGTAGTCAGTAGGTCAGTTTTATACACCAACTAGTATCCAACTACTACATAGAACATGAGTCGACGACACGAGTCACACGGCACGCGACATCTGAGTCCATGGTTCTTCCACGCTATGGAGTTCGCATTTACAATTGCCTAATTGGCTGACTCCACCACACATGTCCCTGTTCCGTTTCGCCCCCGATCATGGACCTAACTGTAAAAAACTTTGACGGTTTGACCCCACCACCACCATGAAAGTGAGAAACAAACCACCACCCACAAAGACAGTGGCCAGTGAGAAACAAACACCTCCCACTTCCCTTCCCATGCTTCTCCTCCACTCTCTGGCCGAAGTGAGCCGGATCGAGCAGAGGTGAGCCGGATCGAGCAGACAAGGCTATGGCAGCCAGCATCGGACAGCGCAGCCCCACCAACTCCCAAACGCATAAAAACACGAGACAATCACACACAAGCAGGGAGCCGCGAAAAGCGATCAGATTCACTCGCTTCGCTTGCTTCCAACCTTTTTCTTTTTTCACGTCCACTTCCCTTAGCTCCTAAGCAATTATAGCTATCGCGCTTGATGAACAATTATCATGGTAACACTAATGCTGCTAATTGCAACCAGCGGTAATTCACAAAAATCAGCGGCCTCCTCTAGGGTGGGAGCTCAAAATTTACCCCCCACGTACAGGAAGGAATCAGGACCCGAGATTAGGGGGATTAGAATCCACGTACTGATCCCATTCACCTTATCTACCTCCACTGGATTACTGCTTCAGCTTCAGCTTCGGCGGCGGGGGTGGTTCTGCCTACACGCTCAGCCCGTCCACGCCGCACTGCTTGTATTTGAGCGCCTGGCTCCTAGGACTGATGGAGATCGCGCAGTCCACCGACACCTGCGTGTTGGTTCACACATCACATCAATTGCGCCGCTTAACATCAGAAGCTGCCCAAACTCACGCATCAAACGCTTGCGGCGGACGCGAGCAAAAGTGGTTGGTTTCTGGCGGGAGGCGGGCGCGGGTTGGCGTGGCGGTTACGCACCTGGACCTTGGGGGAGGAGAAGCCGAGCACGAGGATCTTGGCGCCGACGTCGCCGGTGATGCGGAGGTCGACGCGGTCGTACATCACGGCGTCGCGGACGAGGTCCTGCGCGTCGGCCTGGAGCACGTTGAAGCGGTCGACGATGACGCGGGTCTGGAGCATCCGGGTGCTGTGCGCCGGCTGCTCGAACCCGGGCACCGCCGCCACCCCGAGCGGCACCCCGTGGTACATGACGTCGAGCGCAGTGGCGCCGTACCGGATGCCCACCTTGTTGGGGTTCACGGCGGTGAAGAGCAGCGTGATGTTGAGCGAGAGGTAGGCGGCGCCGGGGGCCGCGCCGGGCGTTGGGTTCGACGACGGCGTGGCCACCAGGAGGTACTGCACGGACACCTGGTTGAGGTCGAACTGCGGCTTGCGGGGCTTCACCACCAGCACCACCACGAGGGCCACCGCCAGAGCGAGCAGCGCCAGGAAGACGAGCAGCAGGAAGGAAACAGGCAGCAGCAGCAGCCGCGAAGGACGCGGACCCGCCGCCGTACCCGTAGTGCGGGCGGCGCTGCGGGTACGAGGACCCCGGGTGGTAGCCGTTGCCGTGGTGCTCGCCGTTGGATCGGGTCGTCATGGCCGCCTCCGCCGCCGCTGCCGACTTGGGGGTGGGTGGATGGGGATATGGTTTGGATTTTTGGAGCCTACTGGGACATTTTGCGGCGAGGTGGAAGGGAGAGGGAAAGTTTGGCGAGGTGAAATGCGGGGGCGCGGGTGACAGAAGTGGGGCGCGAATAGGTGGGTGGTGGTGGGCGTAGTGGGAGGAGCGTACGTGAGAGCATCTCAAATGAAAACCCTTATCCCGCCTCTTATCTTCGATTAAGGGTTCAAAGGCAAAAAAACGTCTCCAACGATGCCCTTATCACTCTCCTAAGGATAAGAGCGCTCTCAAATTCTTCTTCTCGACTCTCATCCGTAGGAGGCCGGCCGGGAGCCCTTATCGCAACCACCCGCCCCTCCCGCGCTGGCGCGGAACTCTCCTACGCTCCACCTGCTTGCTCGCTCGCTGCCCGTCGCCGTCCGCGCGCGGAGGAGGTCTCCCACCAGCACGCCCCGTGCAAGACAACGGACTCAGAAGCCGCGCGTGGAGCTTTGGGTGGCGGCGAGAGGGAGACTTCGGCGAACGGTGCCAACCGCAGGCACATCAAACCGGGGCAGGAGGCGGAGCGCGCGGTGCTCAGCACAGGCGAGCTCGCCGGCGGCTCACGGCGAGACTAGGCTGCAGAGCGAGCTGCTTGGCCTGCGCCTCCGGGTGGAGGAAGCTCGTGGTGACGGAGCGATTTGAGGTTCGATTCTTTGAAGATTTTGGTGCTACGACATGTGACAATACATCTGAAACATCAATCGATTCGATTTCCTCACGAGCACTATTTAATTTTGGTTTTCCCCAAATTTTCTAAGTTTTTAGGTTTCCACGAATTTCCAGAAATTGATGCTAAAATCTCAGTTTCTTTTGGGGACTTTTTGCTGGAATAGATCATACACGTGAGGACGAGGTTGTGGCTCAATTTCTGTGATTTTTAGAGATGATTTAGTGGGGTTCTGGAAATTTGTTCTCCGTTTTCCTTGTTCATCGTCTGTAGCTTCACGATGAAGGCCATGACGGAGAGCAGTTGGAGAAGAGGGACAAAAATAATGGAAGATAATGCTGACATGTGGGCCAAGCAGATATAAGGGGTTAGATTTAAGAGGATTGTTGGAGATGAAGGTGAAATAAGAGGGTAAAGTTGGATAAGAGGGCCCTTA
>JAAXCT010003956.1:0-20120 GCA_012490785.1 Eragrostis nindensis
GACATGTTGTTCGCTTTGTGTCGATATCATTTCCATACAATATACACCTAGCTCGCACTTAGCATATTCTCGGTTAGTGGTACATTGTGTCTATTGCATATGATCTATGTACACTAGTCGATCTCCACCGACGGTCGACAATGCCGTAGTTCCCCATTGCATATTTGCCGGCATTGTGTCCTTCACCTCTGCGCTAGGACTTCATCTAGATTTACGCGCTTACCTACGATTCTTGCTTATAGATGATAGTAGGTTATTCTATACTCATATACCCTGTCTATTCCTATCGTGCAATGGCAGTTGTCAGCAGACAGTGGGCAGTTGACAGCAGAGCAGAGACAGTGGACGGATTGGGGGCCAAGCCCTTAGTCATATCTTTGGCAGTCAGCTTGTCAGTGGATGGGTTGGTGAGCCAAGCTCACTCGCCCTATCTTGTCTGCAGGCCAGTCAGCAGAGATGGCAGGTGGCAGAGGCAGAGGCAGAGGCAGAGGTAGAGGTGACAGAGACAAGGGCAAGGCCAAGGCTCCAGATCCACAGCCCAAGAAGAAGAAGCAGAGGACAGGTGACCCAGAGTGGGATCGAGCTCTCAGGGCAGCAGAGATTGACATACCTTCTGGCAGAGACACAGGGTTCCGGATCAGGACACACCTGCTGGAGGACAGGGGGAGACTCCGAGGAGGTCTTCCAGGGCTAGAGCCACAGTGCAGCGGACTCCGTCCACCCGCGAGGTTGGTACGTCAAGGACCGCGCAGGTTCAGCAGGTGCAGTCAGAGGCAGAGGAGGAGAGTTCCTCCAGCTCAGGTGACGAGGTCACAGAGGGTGACAGGCAGAGGATGGCCGTGAAGTTCTGTGCTCTTGACAGGAGTGCCACACTCAGGGACGTGCTTGCTGAGGACGCTCTCAGGCTGCCAGGCCCCGTTCTCAAGAAGTTCATGAGAGTCAGTGAGGAGACTTGGGTACCTGCTAGGAGGGACCCACAGCAGGAGGTCGTTCTGGACCTTACTTCAGCAGAGGATAGCAGCTGGTCTGAGTAGCAGACTACGGACTGGTGGAGCTGACAAGCTCTTTGTCACTCACCAGCACTGCAGCATACAGGCTGCCAGGAGAGGTGCCGGGACAGACTTCACACAGCACTTGACCTATATCCCGGGCCTCGAGGAGATCATCACCACTCAGATGAGATGGGACTATGACATAGTGATGGACTTCTATGCTTCTCTTTGGATTGCCCCAGATCGCTCAGCTATATGGTTCATGCTCAGAGGGCAGCCCCACAGAGTGACGAGGGAGAACCTCGTAGAGGCCCTTGAGACTATTCAGCTCGAGACTAGGGTGTTTCCACTTGCTCACCCAGGGATGGAGCCTCCCCGCAGACCTCTTGGGGGACACCTACCGTCTGATGAGGATATGAGCATTGCCTTTCCTCCACCTAACCCGGAGAACTTCAGCCGAGCTCACACCAGATACACACGAGGGCAGAGTTCTCAGGAGTATCTTGAGCAGGACTATTGTGCCCAGGAGTGGTTACAGGGATCAGTTCTCTATCCTTTCATAGTGGGTGGTTATGTTGATACTGAGGCACAGAGGCTTTGACTTAGTTGATTTGATACTGAGCCAGATGGAGGACGTCATTGCAGAGAGCATAGCTGCTAGACACTTAGCCTTCGCACGACTGATTGCTATATTCTGAGGAGGCCTACAGGTGCTTTGTCTCAGGAGGACTACGATGAGCTGCCAAGGTGACCACAGCGTACCGCCCCTACCTGCCTCCGACAGACGGGTTGCTGCCGGGAGTCAGCTTCATAGGGGAGTTCTTCACAGGGCCTAGGTGACACGGCTACCGAGACAGAGCAGCATATCCAGACTGGTAGCCATATGGAGTCCATTCCTGAGGACGTGACTCCGGACTCTAGAGCAGGACCTTCAGGCTCAGCTACAGCTCCAGCTCAGACAGACTCAGTACTACGTGCAGGGCTTGCAGCTATCCGTAGAGAGCTCCAGAGTCAGAGAGAGGATAAGGAGAGGGATCGACAGATGCTAGACAGTGTCGTACTCACTCAGAGGGAGATGGCTTCTGGCATGTCTTCGTTGTTCACAGGCTTTGAGGCAATTGCACAGACCCTTCGTCTCTTTAGACAGGCACTGCCAGGTCTCCCGTCGTTCCCACCTATCACTTTCCCAAGTGTGCTGCCATCAGATACAGTACAGTTTCAGCAGCTACAGCAGCAGCGACAGCAGCAGTTTGCTCAGACACAAGGAGGACAGTCATCCAGCCAGGGACAGTACTTCAGCACCTTACTCACGGCTCCCATCTCACCTGCTGGTGCACCTACAGTGGGGCCGTCGACGTCTATGTTCGCTGGTTTGGCAGGAGAGGCAGGACCTTCACACCAGTACCTTTCTTTACCTGGTCTCTCCATGACTCCGTCAGCCCTACTAGCTACCACAGCTCCGAGCTTCTCACCGCTTCAGCTGACGAGTCCCTTCTTAGTGTCACCACTGCCAGCTCGTACTCTTGATCGACACAGTAGCACAGACCGCCTCAGTACAGACAGACTCAGTACTTACAGCTTCACAGGCAGAGATCGTGACTACTACTAAGACAGCAGCAGTGGAGCAGACAGAGACTCAGGGACACTACACCGCCTCGGGATGTTGAGCTCACAGTGGATCCCACTGATTTCGGGTTATACTCGGCGGAGATAGACGAGGCTCTCGCTAAGGCCAGGATCCAACCGGCCAAGGAAAACTCACCTATGGCAGTTATTTTTTCACTTGACCCCCAGTCGCTCCCTCTCCTTCAGTCCACTCAGCTTCTGACGAAGAGGCAGTCCAGTACGCAGGGCAGCTTGAGCAGACATCCTTCAGACAGACTCTCCTGGGATAGCTTACAGGCGCTTGTGCCGTACACACCACTCTTTCAGTCTCAGGAGTCTTTGGGGATGGCCCGGATTTGGACTTGGACACCTCCAGTGCCACCTTCTGAGCAGCAAGCAGCAGCCACAGCAGGGCACTTCTTCAGCTCCAGAGCTTTCAGTGACTACTAACACTGCATCTCCTCCAGCCTCCGACGCGTACTGACAGCAGTTTTCTCTTTCCTTCCTTCTCTTTTTGGTCATTGGTGCCAAAGGGGGAGAGAGATAGAGATCTTGTATAGGTCTAGGGGAGTAGTGGGAGTGATCTCGTGTTCAGGGGGAGTGTGAGACAGTCTTTTGTCCAGGGGAGATCTTTTGGTACTTCATTGTATATTTTGGTTCTTCGTGGTCTTGTTGAGCTTGATTTACTTTTGCTTGTGTTTAGCTCATCAAGGTACACTTGGTTTCTTTTCATACACTTGCTCGTTATCCATATATCTTGTATATTGCTCTGAGTATGTGTATGCTATCCTGGATGCGCTTATTTATATCTATCTTGCCAGGTTTCCTCTTTCTGTGTGATATGTGCACTCACTTGCTTTTGCAGGAATATCTTATAATCTTACCATCACAGAGTTGTGGTCATAGCTCATGCTGTTATTCCATATATATCACCAATGGCTCTAACTCTATTTTGCAGGTGATACCTTTTGAGCTATGACTACCTTGTTCTCCGTTTTACTTGTTCTTCATTCATATCCTATCTTATCGATCACTTCTACGCATTCCATTCCTTATCTCTTGATATGGTTGTCACCAACATCACCAAAAAGGGGGAGATTGTAAGCTTCATGACCATTGGAGTTCGGAAACCCCAAAGGTATGAATGTTTTGGTGATTTGGTGACCATATTGATGTGACTAACATTTCCATGTAGGATATTCAAATGGTCATGTCAATGGAAGCGTCGTCTCACAACTCTATCTTATTGACGACTTGGTGATTGGTTGCTCGACAATTCGGATCGAGAACTTGATGGATCAAGGTTGAAGATGGATCAAGGCTAAGGACATCATAGACCAAGCAAGTGTTGGCTTGGTGTAGATGCTAGCTTGAGTCCATAGAAAAAACCGGACTATCAAGAGGGATCGAATTGGTTCTCTTAGAGCACACTAGGTTAGAGATCAAATGGATGCATTGTGAGTCTCTTGAGGGCTAGGGTGGCTGAAGAGAAGAAGAGGAACCAAGAATGGAGAAGTTGGAAGCAAGGATCAAGAGTGGATCGAGTTTTCAGCTTATGCCGAATAGACCGGACAGTACGGTCCTAGGGACCGTATGGTACGGTCTTCATTGAAGATCCAGACAGAGAAGTGAAGTCTCGGGATGCTGAGAAAATGAAGACCGGACAATGGACCGTATGGTACGGTCAAGGGGACCGGACAGTACGGTAATCAGAGGATTTCCAGACAGAGAAGTTGAAGTTTCTGGAAGTGAAGAGAATGAAGACCGGACAGTTGACCGGACGGTACTGTCCTAGGACCGAACAGTACGGTCTTCATTGAAGATGAAGAAGGAAATGGAGATGCGCCTGGAAATAGAGATCGGACAGTACGGTCTAGAAGAGACCGGACAGTACGGTCCTTTGTACGGTCTCTAGTTTCGCAGGGCACTTTTGGGCAACGGCTAGTTTTGGGTTGGAGCCTATAAATAGTTGGTTGCCCGCCCCTTGAGGGTCTCTTGGCCATTGTTGGAGTGCAGGAAACTCAGAGGAAGCCAAGAGCAAGGGAGATGAGCACTTGTGAAGGATTTGGAGTGATCCTAGTGCTTGAGAGAGAGAAATGCATCCACTTGACTCTAGGCTAGTGTGAGCTTGAGAGAGTCACTTCGGTTTGTTACTCTTGGTCTATGGCGAGGCCTAGACCGGTTAGGCGTCGGTGTTGAGCTGTCCGAGGAGAAGTGTGGAAGCCAACACAAGTTTGTACACGGTCTTGGAGCTTCCCGTACGAAAGAAGCATCACTAGTGGAGCGCTTTGGCACGCATCAGTGCGGAGCTTACCTCCGGAAGAGTACCCGGGATCGAGCCAGGCGGGACGTGCCCGCGACTTCACTCGGAGGGTGAAGTGTGCTTTAGGAGGGATTGCCTTCGAGCGGAGGGACGGAGTCGAGACTCCGGCGGGAATGACCCAACGTGGAGTAGGGGAAGGCGCCATCCTTCCGAGACCACGGGAAAAATCATGAGCATTCCTATCCTTATCTCCTTTACTTACTAGCATTTACGCTTCCGCATTTACTTCATGTGCTAGTAGATTTGCTTGATAGGGTGTCTCTTTACTACTTGGTAGAATTGCTTGCTAAGGTGTTGCTTGTTGCATAGACTAGATTGTGTGCGCGCATCGCTTGCTTTTGTTATCACCATATCTAGTTTTGCTAGCTTCACGTCTAAAGTACGTTTGGGAGAAATTGTTGACACACCGATTCTCCCCCCCTCTCGGTGCCCTTCCTCTTGAAGTTGTTGAGCTCCTTTTGCATGGATAGCACCCACTTGTGATCTTTCAAGGCTTCCTCGATCGTCTTCGGCTCTAGGGTAGAGACAAAAGAGAAGTTCTCAACTATGTTAGCTTCATCAACATAATTAGGGTTTATATTGACTTCTCCTAGTCTTTATTCCTTGAGAAGGACTCCCAATGATGAGATCACGTGAATGATCCCGAGCAATGGGTTTGTGCTTCCTCGAAGGTTCTTGTCGAGGAGGAGGTGGAGCCGGCGAAGTGTCTTGCGCATCTCTTGCGGCTTGCTCCCTAGAGATGTGAGTGTCTTGTTACCCGAGCCATCATCTTGAGTTGAAGTAGATTGTGCTTGTTCTTGATTGCTCGGTGAAGCTTGGCTCGTAGACGCATGAGGTAGACTTGATGACGCTTGTTGCGGTTCACTTGGAGTAGCTTGACTCGAGGATGCTTGTTGTGGATCACTTGAAGGTGCTTGATGTTGTTCACTTGAGGGAGAGCTTGGATTCTCTTGAGATGTACTCGTAAAAGGTCCGCTTGATGAAGTTGTTGGAGGAGGTGTCGGAGGTTCATCTTCACGAGGAATAACTTCACCAATAGGCATGTTCTCCAAAGCTTCCTCTACGGGTTCATCACCTACAATATGAGAAGATGGAGGGTCTTCTTGAGACCCGTGAGACTCATCAAATTGCACATCATAAGTTTCTTCAACAAGGCCGGTAGAGGTGTTGTAAACCGATAAGCTTTGGCCGAGCCCGTGTAACCAACAAGAATGTCCACGTCGGTCCTCTTCTCGAACTTGCCAAGTCGTTCCCTCTTCTTGTAGATGTAGCACTTGCAACCAAACACCCGAAAGTATACAACATTCGGTCTTCTCCCAACAATCACTTCATATGGAGTCTTGTTTAGCAACTTATGAGGATAGATCCGGTTGGAGGTGTAGCATGCGGTGTTGATAGCTTCCGCCCAAAATTTCTCCGGAGTGTTGTACTCATCAAGCATAGCACGAACAAGGGTGATAAGTGTCTTGTTCTTCCTCTCAACAACACCATTTTGTTGAGGAGTGTATGTAGCCGAGAACTCATGCTTTATGCCAATCTCATCACAATAGTCTTCAATGATAGAGTTTTTGAACTCTGTCCCATTGTCACTCGATCTTCTTGATGTGATGTCCATACTCATTTTGCTCTCTAGTAAACTTCTGAATATCCAATTGCTTGTGCCTTGTTCTCAAGAAAGAATACCTATGTATATCTTGAGTAGTCATCCACTACCACCAAGCAATAGAGATTCCCAGCATTGCTCACATAAGTGTAGGCCCGAAGAATCAATGTGTAAGAGCTCAAGAGGTCTTGAATTTGACAAGAAATTCTTGGATGGATGAGGTGAAACCACTTGCTTTCCGGCTTGGCATGCACTACAGCTTGTCCTTCTCAAAGGTGACACCCTTGACTCCTCTCACTAGCTTGTTCTTCATTACGTGCTTGATTTGACCCATACCATGTGAGCTAGCCTCCGATGCTATAGCCAACCTAGAGCGGACTTAGTGAAGAGACAAGTGCTAGGGGCAACAATGTTAGTCTCAAAATCAACAACATATAGATTATTAAGACGAAAGCCTTTGATAGTAAGACCCATAGCATCATATGAAAAACCACCCATTAGCATCAAAGTTACAAGAAAAGCTAAGATCACATATTTGAGCAACGGATAGAAGATTAAAGTTTAGGGACTCAACAAGCAATACATTAGAGATAGAGAGGTCATTTGAGATAGCCACCTTACCAAGACCTCACCTTGTGCTTGGAGTTGTCCCCAAATGTGACCTTGTCATAATCTTCATTTTCTTCCAAGTTGGTGAAGATGGATGAAGTCCCGGTCATGTGTTAAGTGCACCTACTATCCAACACCCAATGTTTGCCACCAATCTTGTAGTTCACCTTGGAAGTAGCCATCAAGCAAAGAGGAGGGTTAGTATCAAAAGAATCAATTGACATGTTATCTACCTCTTGTTGCTCTTGATGTAGGACATAGGAACTCCATTGAGAAAGTCCAAGTCCAATGCATCCAAGGCGTCAATCATTGCCTTGGTGACTCCATTGTGTCTCCACTCGCTCCGATCATATCCCAAGTGTAGGACATGGTTCCCAAAAGGATAGGCTTGAAATCTTCCTACTTCATCACTTCCATTGAAGTACTCAAGGATGTTGTACATTTGATGCTCATAGGATAAGGCAATCAAGATAGCTTCTTTGAGAGGCATCCGATCAATATCATCACCAATATTATTTAGGACATAGATCTTCGATATAGGGAGGAGCGACACCATCATCCTTATTGCATGCTCATCACTAACCTTATCTTTCCTTCAAAAGAATTGACTCTTGCAAACAATATGAGAGTCTCTTCCAACACTCAAGCCAAGTTTCTTCTCTCTTCTTGTGGACTCATCATACATGTCAAGGAGAAGGTAGTGAGCTCCACCGGCAAGACCCGGTTCATACATGTTGTAGTAGTCTTCATAGAAAGGAGGTAAGAGATCTCCATCCGGGGGATATTCCTTGATAGGCTCCGGCTCATCATCACTATCACTTGAATAGTCATCATCACAATAGAAGACGGGAACTCTATCATCTTCTTCTTCTTCCTCATCATCACTTGGGGTCTTGAATGTGTTAGAGAGCATAGAGCGGAGCGAGCCCTTCTTCTTGTGATGATCTCAATGACTTGCTCAATAGAATACGACTCAAGCTCAAAGCTCTCAAACTCAATGTGATCACCATACTTGTCCTTCGGAAGAGCATCAAGAAACCTTCTAAGACCTTGACCCTTGGTGACTATCCAAAACTTGTTCTCATTTATCCTCTTGATGAGTGAATCCATCGAAGAGCACACTCAACAAGATCTTCATTCGGCTTCATAAAGATGTGGTCCACTCATCACATAGCTTGATATATCCATCCTCTTGATCCCGAGAAGAAGAACCTTCACCAACACGAGATGATGATTGAGCTTGAGGTAGAGGTTGAGCTTCAATGTGTTGATCTTCACTTGCATGAGAGATATTCTTACCCTTCTTGATATCCTCCTCAAGAGAGGAGAGAATAGCAAACCACCTCATCATAGGGCATGTAAACTCATCCACTCGAGCAAAAGCAAGAATACCAAACCGCGAGAGTGGTAGAGATCGGATAAGCTTCTTCACAACATGCTTGTGCATAATAGATGGATAGCCTCTTGACATGAGTTTCCTAGCAAGAACATACAAGCGAGAAGCAAAGTTAGTGATATCCTCATCATCATGCAAAACAAGCTCATCATACTCATCACGCACATCATAGTAGGAAATGCCATTAAGCACACAATCATAAGGCTCAATCAAGGTAGAGGCGATGGAAGTGTTGGAAACGTCATCGTGAGAGGACTCTATTTTCCCACACGCAATCCCGGTCATGACTCAAGGCGGTAAAGCCCTAATAATGAGCACTTGGCTCTGATACCACTTGTAAGGATCGTGTGACCGAGAGGGGGGTGAATCGGTGCACTCTAGAATCTATTTCCAAACACTTGCACCCAAACAACTCCTAGCGAGTAGTTCTAGTAACAAGGTAAAGCACACTAAGGAGTATCCTTAACCTATATAGCTCGTGGATATAGATAACACAAGCACACCACACTAGCAACCTAGCACAAGATATATAGATAGCGAAAACTTAAGCTAGGCAAGGCAAGGTAACAAGATAACTCGAGACAAGGCAACCAAGATACTAGGCACACTAAGTAGAGTCCTTAGAGCTACTAGATAGGCTATAACAAGTAAGCACACGAGCAAGGCAACTAAGCAAACCTAGTGAAGCTAGTAGGTACCAAGGTAAACACACAAGCAAGATAAGAGCACAACTCAAGTACTACAAGCAATCATATAAGGTGCGATAAGTAAGTGCGAGTAGTAAAAGAGAAGGGATAGAGAATGCTCATGATGTTTTCCCGTGGTCTCGGAAGGATGGCGTCTTCCCCTACTCCACGTTGGGTCACTCCCGCCGGAGTCTCGACCCCGTCCCTCCGCTCAAAGGCGATCCCTCCTAGAGCACATTTCACCCTCCGAGTGAAGTCGCGGGCACGTCCCGCCGGGCTCAATCCCGGGTACTCTTCCGGAGGTAAGGCTCCGCACTTGATGCGTGCCAAAGGGCGCTCCACTAGTGATGCTTCTTTCGCACAGGAAGCTCCAAGACCGTGTACAAACTTGTGTTGACTTCCACAATCTCCTTGGACAGCTCAACACCGACGCCTAACGGTCTAGGCCTCGCCATAGACCAAGTGTAACAGCCCTAGATGACTCGCTCAAGCCCACACTAGCCTAGAGATCAAAGGATGCAACTTGCTACTCTCTCAAGCATTAGGATCACTCCAAATCCTTCTCAAGTGCTTCACACTTCTCCCTCTTGGCTTCTTGGCAGCACCTACCCTCTTTCCTGGGTCCAAGAGCACCTCAAAGAGGTAAACAACCGACTATATATAGGCCTCCAACCTCAAACTAGCCGTTGTCTAAAAGTACCCAGTCTGCGTGATGACCGTACAATAGACCGTACTGTCCGGTCTCCATTCTGACCGTATTGTCCGGTCTTCACCAGACCGGCATCCAGGGAGTGCTGTTCCTCTTCTCAAAGCAGACCGTATTGTACGGTCCCTAGGACCGTATTGTCCGGTCTCCACTTCTTCTTCAGCCAACAGAAACTTCTCCTTCTCTGTTGCTCTTCTCCTGTAAGATCGTACTGTCCGGTCTTTGACCGTATTGTCCGGTCAACTGTCCGGTCTTCATACTTCAACTTCCAAAAACTTCAGCTTCTCTGTCTGGAATACTCCAATAGAGACCGTACTGTCCGGTCCCTAGGACCGTACCGTCCGGTCTCTATTCTTCAACTTCCAGAAACTTCAGCCTTTCTATCTGGATTTCCTCTGTAGACCGTATTGTACGGTCTCCATGACCGTACTGTCCGGTCTCCTCTGACTTCGCAGCTTCGATCTTCTTCTTGATCTTCATCTTCCAAACTTGAACTTCTTGGTTCCTTCAACCCTCTTCTGCCACCCTAGCCCCTGAGAGACTCACCATGCATCCAATGATCTCTATAACTAGTGTGTACTAAGAGAACCACCTCCAACCCTCTTGATAGTCCGGTTCTTCCTATGGACTCAAGCTAACATCTAACCAAGCAACACTCGCTTGGATCTAGCATGTCCTTAGCCTTGATCCATATCTTCTCCGCGACTCCATCAAGTCCGTTCTTGTGTAGATGAAGGCAACCAATCATCCTTGTCATTAAGTTCATGGTGTGTTGGCGTTCACCACCAACGGACGAAGCTTTCTTCATATGTGACCTATAAGATCTCACAAAGAGTAGTTCACATTCATGGTCTCATCTTATTACCAAAACATTCATACCTGGGGTTTCCTAGCTCCAATGGTCATGAAGCTTTACACAGGCTTATGTCTTAGGCTCTCAGCAATAACACACAGCTAGCATTAGCTAGCAAGATTTAAAAAAAATATAGAACAATGGAGAACTCCCGTCGATGCTGGATTGAAGAAAAAAAAGAACATGGCTACTTGCTTGCTTGCCTTGCTAATTGCCGGATTGCTTCAGGGCTTCACGCGTGAGCCGTGAGGTGGGCTAGCCCAGACCACACGATGCTGCTTCCGATTTGGGGATAGATGGAACATGGAAAAAGAACAGATGCCTGGCTAGGCTTCGGGCGGAAGCCGAATAAAAATTCCATCACCGCGTCGTGCGAACAAACTGGCTGCTGCGTCTGGCGAAACGCTACCAGGCTGCTCTGCTGCTTTCTTCAGTTTTAGGCTGTGCTGGGCTTTCTCTTATGAGGCCTACATCTATGTGAATTCTGGAGGCCCTGGCCCGTCGCCCATCCTGTCCCTGCTAAGGGACGGGCCTGGCAAAGTTCAAATCAAGTCTAATTGAAAAAAATTCTAATCCAATCCAAATCCAGTTGAGAAGCCCCGTCATCCAGTCCAGTCCAAGTCCATCCAACTATCCATGATGTGACTTAGGCTTATTAATTTGCACAAAAGTAACCATCGTGTCAAGTCATCTCTAAAAATTTCAGTTAATGTTGACAACAAATTAAGGTGTGAACGCGAAGTTTTAGTTTTAAGGTCCGGCTTTTGACGTGGGTCTCACATATAGATATAGCTGTACAGATTTGCACAGAGTTGCTAACCGTCATGCTGAGTCATCTCTAAAAATTTCGATCGATTTTGATGAAATTTTTAGATGTGAACGCGAGGTTTTAGGTTTAGAGTCCGGCTCTTGATGCGGGTCCCACATATAGATATATTTGTACAAATTTGCACAGAGTAGCTAACCGTCATGCTGAGTCATCTCTAAAGATTTCGATCGATTTCGATAAAATTTTTAGGTGTGAACGCAAACTTTTAGTTTTAGGATCCGGCTCTTGACGTGGATCCCACGTACATATATTGCTCCACCGATTTGCATGAAGTAGCTGACGGTCATAGTGAGGAAGTTTAAACAAATTTCAGTTGATTTCGATGAAAAAATATAGTGTGAACACGAAGTTTTTAATTTTAAAGTACAACTTTTGACGTGGTCTTACATAAAGCTAAGATCTAATGTTAATCCAGAGAATATCTGATAGTCCATATGAAGTTTAGATCCTGAGGAGCCTTAATGTCCAAAATAATGGCCATTAGTTTTTCCCAACTAATGGCCATTATTTTGATCCGATGGTCTAGATCTGTCTTAAAGATCCACTACTAATGGCCATTATTTTATCAAATTGAGGGTAATATCGGAAAAAAAAGAGTGGTAGACTTGTAATACGCAATAATATATAAATAAAGTCAAACACATAATCTAATTAATTCCTAATGCTTATTAATATAGTAAATAATTTGTTCATCATTATTATTTTTTTGTATGACGTGGTAGCTATCTTTTGTGACATAAAACATAAATTTTGCTTAATTATAGTGTAAATTACAAATATACCCTTGAACTAATGGCCATTAGTTTGACAAAACTAATGGCCATTATTTTGGACAGTAAAACTCCTCTAGATCCTACATCCACACCTATCCATAATCTAAATAAATCTAATCCACTTGAGTCCAATAAGGAAAAGTCCAATTAGATTGGACATTGAAAATCCAGTTGCAGATATACGGCAGACTATCTGCAACATGTTGGACCTTGCCACGCCTCTCCGTGCCATACCGGTGTACGACATTGCCTGAAGTTTCAACACAAGTCTGGACCGCGGTGTTTGATTGATGCATGCTCCAATGAGATTCTGCTGTCTTTCCCTTTGGCCTCCCCCCCTCCCCCAGTTTCTCGGCTGTCTTTCCCTTTGGCCTCCACAACCCCACCCCCCCCCCCCCCCCCCCACCCCCCCCCCCCCCCGGTTTCTCTGTTCATGCCTATGTTGTTCTTTTAGTTACTTTGCTCGAACTAGCCTCTGAACCCTTGCATTCGAATTAGATCATGTGTATATAAGTTAAGACAAAATTAGTTTTAATTATATTTTGTTTTAGTTTTATTATGGACTATGCCTATAACACTGAGTCTGGATATAGATGAATGCAAGAGTCTCATTATACATACGACCTAAACTTACTACCACCTGGGTGAAATACGTCTGTCTAATTTCTAAAAAAACACCGCCGAAACGCTAGCAAAGCCGCCATAAACCAGAAATATTGGTGCAAAACAATCTCATCTTGAGACCTTTGTGCTGCACGTCTGTTCTTCCGATTTACAGACTAGAGGCAGCAATGATTTGCAGGAGAAATAACTTCACGAGTGTACTCCATTTTCCAGCGGGGCGATGATTGATCTGCGATTAGTATAAACTTACGAGGGTTGCATCAATCGTCGCCGCACTAGAAGTATAGCCCAGTTATATGTGTCAATTGCTATGCAAAATCACTATAACATGACTTCAGGTTTGTACTCCCGTTACAGCAAACTTCAGGTTGCCGCGGAAGTCTCCGGACATGCATCCCAGCCTCCCAGGCTCTCCTTTGATCTACGGAGGAAGCCAGATTGCTAAGCATTTTACTTTCAGCCGGTTCAGCTCGAACTTTCCATCTCTCAAACTCAGTAACACTCAACATAAAGGAGCTTGCATTGCGATGGCCTCCACCACCATATTCCTACAAGTAAGACGAAACATCAACACATTGATGCATGACATAGAACCCTCTCAGAAGATAGGATATAACGTCATTAGTGAAAAAGAGTGCAGTACCTGAGAGATTGAAGTTGTGTCTTCTTGTTCTAAACTTCTCAGACTTATTTTCAACATCTGGTCATTATTCAACTCGGGACTTTATATACAACAGCCCCAATACCTCTGAAGAAAAAAAAATACATCACAAATCACAATGACATGGTGTGTCGAAATTTCACATTGTATCTTAGATGGTGCACAACGCAGAGACAAGAGGAAAAAGAAAGGAATCTAGGTCCATAACAATATGAGGAAAACAGAGCTTGCCTCAGATTCAAATTACGGCTCTTGCTAGCTAGCTGATTTCCTAGTTCGCTTCTCAACGTTGAAATAGCATCAGCATCGACAGCCTAGTGGAAAAAAGGTAACTCATATTAGCAAAACAAGAACACGTGAAATAAGTTAAGGGGTAGTAAAAAATAGAATACTCCCTCCAGTTTAGTATATACTAATTTGGAGGGAGTATTAACATAAAGTATTTATTGTTAGACAGCAATGAGGCCCAGGACACCGCATAAAGCGATATGTACATTAGATGCTCGAAGCATGCAATCAAAAAGGGCATGATTAGAGCAAAAGGTCATTGACTGTTGAAATAAGAGAATACACAAAGTAGACTGAACAATAATAGTCTGGGTTTTATGGCATTACCAGACAATTCCCAAACTGGCCACATCCTAGCGAAATTTCATACGACTTCTCCAGACAACCATCATTAGTCTTTGCTTCTCTAACAGTGTCACTTGTCCGCGGGAAATGACATGGTCAGGATCCAAATCCAGCAACTGCCACAGTTAACAGAGGAATATAGAAAGGTATTTACATGAAGAAAACATAAGGGGAAGATGACCCATAGGTCCAATGCCGAAACTGGCTGATCAACTGTTTTTTTCTTTTCTTTCTGTAGTAGTACCAGAATAAGAAAGTCATCTAGTACAGAAAACTTCACAACATCATTGCTAATTTGGTCACATATGGTGAGACTGATTATTTAACATTTTATAATGGCTAGAAAGCTCTGAGATGAATGGCTGAATGCTTTTCTAATAAAACGAACAGCGAAAAAAACCACACGAAAAGACATTGTTCCTGAATGGCACAGATGGTTATGATGATTATTTTAAGTAACCACTTCCTCTAGGTGCAGCTTTGAGATGAATATTTTCCAAAATTCAGCTAATCAATAAACTGCTGCACAAAGGATTAACATGAGGTATGTATGGAAGCAATACGAGTACTTTTATGCTATAAACATAATTAACTGCCGCACAAAGAATCAACATCAGGCAAGTGTATACCTGATCAAACAATTTACAGTTTGCATTGACGTTGAATTCAATGTTCAAATCCTTAAGGCCACTGCTAAATGCCTTGCTATTTGAATTTTCCACCTCCAAAGATCCCCATCTTCAATAAACTTGAAAAGCTTGTGTACCATTTCAACCTTATTGTCTGGTATGTATTTGACCTCACCTCAGCTACATCTTTACCATTTCCATTACTCCGTAAGGTGCTAGCTTCTGCCAGGAGCTTGTTTCTGAAGAAATCAAATGCAATTGTGGCACCACTACGCTGCATGTCAATCACTTTGATCACATTGTCCCCCAGCGTGGTGTTCCCACACAAAGCTTCTAAGGCAGTCTTATGATGGTCTAAGATTGTTACTCTGAAAGGGATTAAAACTATAAATCAGCAGTAGCCACTGAGCTATATGGTGTATACGTAACAATGAAGAATGAACAAACTCTATCTGCATTGAAGAAAATGAGAAGATGCAGGATGAGCCATCCATTATTTCTAAAGGAAAACACAAAGCTTCTAAACACAACTACGATAACCACAAAACTTTGTTCTGCTACTGCAATTTTTTCTTTTGGACTCGAAACACAGGAGAGCTGGGCATTATATATAAGAAGAAAAAATGAACACATACAACAGTAACAACACACACCCATAATTTTTTGATCACATTTGCGCCCGTGAATACATATAAATGACCATTGACTATCTCTGGGGAGGGTGGCAGTCAAGAGGTACCCTCGAGTTCCTGCCATAGACCACATGCAACACTCCTCCCCAGTTAGATCAAAACAGCAACACATTGGCATCCCCAAATAACATTCGTATAAGTAATGAATGCTGGATAGAGTAAACAACGAGGTGATTCAAAAAGCAATAAGCAAGATGTGTACAGACCTCTCAACCTTTGGTGCTATGTCATGGACGAAACCAGGAGGACCCACGAAGTCAAGAAGATAAACCTCCTTTATTTCATCAAATGGAAGTGCATCACTCCTACAAACATGGAAAAGCATCAGTGCTAGAGTCGTACAGTATCGTCACCACAGTTTCGGGACCCCCCACAGAAGCACCAATAGAACTACCATTTTTGTACTAGTATTTTAATCCAATCGAACAAGAATTCCATCCACGGGATATCATTTTATCTACAATAGCTCAGATTATGCTGAATTTATTCAAGATTACAGCATTCCATCCCTAATAAAATACAGCTCAAGAGCAGAATATCTGCGATGATAGGTATCAGGTACACAGTTCAAACGAGTTTGCTGTTCGATATGTTGTATGCACTTGTTAACCATTGCAAAGTAAACAATCTGTTAAACTCATGGTAATAATTAACGAAAAGGAGGCCTGCAGCTACAACGAGATAGTTGCAAAAATTAATTCTCCGTTCGAATCTGCAGCATTGCTAAACTAGACACCTGAAAATCGCTGGCACACTGCCCGCAACATGATATTCACCAGATTCTGTTGCGTGCACCTGAACCGCGATCGGTAGCAATTTCAGAAGAAAAAAAAAGGATTACAAGCAAGCTTCCCGCTCGTTACGGCTAACCTGATGGGGTCGTAGACGGTGTTGGGGAAGAAGCGGACGGGGAGCGCGGCCGCGGAGAAGTAGAGGTGCGCGGCGAGCGCGGCGAACGCGCCGTCCGGGCACGGGTAGTGGTAGAGCACGGCGGAGGCCTTCCGCGCCGAGCTGGCGGAGGCCATGCGACGGGATCGATGTCGCAGGGGCTGAGCCAAGCGGTGAGGCCGTGCGGCGCGGGACAGCGGGTGGCAAGCCCAGAGGCGGCGGGTAATGGGGCGGTGCCGGTCGCGTGGGGCTTGCTGTTGTGCCTCGAGCTTGAGCTGTGGTAGGTGAGCGCCGGCTTACGGTGATTTTGGTCCGACGCGGCGGTGCGCGCTGCACCGATGCGGATGGAGTGGTGGCCGGCGAGTCCAGACTCGAGAGGCGGCGGGTGTTTCCTAGTTTAGTTAGCCTTTCATCGGGGGGGGCGGACGAACCGTAAGAGACGAACCGTAAGAGGCATGAGAACGCGCATCCGTGAGAGGAAAACGGATAGATGTAAGACGTCGTACTCACAGGTTATATCTACACGGACTTGTTTTGTGATATTAGCGTTACGACTCGGATGCAAGTGAGAAAAGTTAATCTCATGGAGAAGCAGTAGATTTGTTAAAATCAGTTCAATAGACACAATTGACTCCTCAACAAGGATATCAAAAGTTATTAAGAATAAAACTCTTGCAGGAAGTACGAAGAAGCACTTAGGATAGACAAGTGTTTCCTTCAGTGGTAAGCTACCGTGCTATTATATACTTTTCTTTTTAACTTTATGATTTTATTTTTAGTTTTTCAAATCGAAATGTGACTTTGCCTTTATTAGAGGTAAAATCGTAATAAAAATATTACTACAATTTTATCTCTGATAGGGTTTTGTCTTCATTTTAAAATTTTAGGAGTAAAATTACAAACCTTAAATTCAGAGGTAAAATCATAATTAGAAGACAAAAGCAGGAATAAAAGCACAATAATCTTAATTCCGTAATGGCGCAGTGTAAACGATGGATTTGTGGAAACCTGAGAATCAACACCGCTATTTCAAAATATGAAAATCAACGCCTCATCCTCTTGAAGTTTATAACTACTGGTTCCTGTATGATGATGGAGTAAATGTAATTCTGATTAATTTCGAAAGCCTAGTAGTTTGTTTTTCAGGTTGACATTTTTTTTTTGAGATCAGAACGGTCTCAAACGCACAGTCCAACAAACCATTCCCAAAATGCTCCCACCCAAAACCATACGTAAAATTTGCCATCTCCCCGCCTCTCCAAATCACCAGACTACAAAATCCTCCCCAAATCCCCACACCAATCCACCACGGCGAATTCGAAACCCACCACTGTCCCAGCACCAGATTCTTCTTCCTCTCTGCCGGCGATGTCTGGGCGCGGCAAGGGCGGCAAAGGGCTGGGCAAGGCGGCGCCAAGCGCCACCGTAAGGTGCTCCGCGACAACATCCAGGGCATCACCAAGAAGGCGATCCGGAGGCTGGCGAGGAGGGGCGGCGTGAAGCGCATCTCCGGGCTCATCTACGAGGAGACCCGCGGCGTGCTCAAGATCTTCCTCGAGAACATCATCCGTGACGCCGTCACCTACACCGAGCACGCCCGCCGCAAGACCGTCACCGCCATGGACGTCGTCTACGCGCTCAAGCGCCAGGACCGCACCCTCTATGGCTTCGGCGGCTGAGCGCCGTCGCCTCCCTCGTTCGCTTCTGCTGCGGGCGGATGCTACTGCTGCTTGTTCTTAGTTTCATGTGATGCGTTTCTGTGTGACGGCGGTAAGAGTGTAGAGAGATATGTCAGATCTGTATCACGTTCTGTTGTTTTCTGTTGGGATGTCATGTGGTAGTCCTGACTAGTTCAGTTCCGTTTGTATCTGTCGTTTCTTTCAAAGCAATGGAGTGATAGTTTCGGTCCCAGTTAATCGTGGCACCCTTTCGTTTCTATGCTCGTGCTGGCCTTCTACTTTGGTAACGCTTGATATCAAATTTGGCTTAATCGTGCAGACATGGTTCTTGATTTGGATTCAGAGAAACTGGCATGAACTTCAGATGACGCTGATTCTATGAATTTTCATTTCTAGATTTTTGGTGATAAGGGAGTTTGACTTCATTTTTAACGGAGCTTGAAGAACATGAATCAGCAAGTTCTGATGCTTTACAGGACTGGTCTTTACTGGGCCGTCCATTGTAGCATATAGAGATGGTTCGTAGTTCATACTAGCCCCGGTCCAGCTTGTTCAAACCAATACGGCCCACTAAAGAAAATACACGCCGAACCTTTGGTGCAATATTCAAATTGTTCCCTACGCTGTTCCTAAAATTATTTGTTATAAGATTTTTACATTTCAAACAACACTTAAGTGAAGCAAGCATCTTGGGTTTCCAGACGCATTTTTTTCATATGCTTTCATTATTTAGCTAATGCTCTTTGTCATCATCTTGTCATCCCCATCCATGTTTTCTCGTCGAGATCTGAGTACAAATTTGCCGTTAAGAATTAGAACTTAGAAGTACTCCTGTGTTTTTAAATTGTTGACTCCGTTAATTTTTTTAAATAAAATAAATGATCAAACGTAACTAAAAAATCAATGATAACAACAATTTTAAAAAAGAGGGAGTAGGATAATAGGGCCCATAGCATTCAGCCTTCCTGTTTCTCTCAGGACGGCCATGTGAATTGCTTTTTTTCGAAACGTAGTTGTGGATAAGCGTAATGGATTAGCCGCACTAGTTATGGCTGTCAACTTTTAACTAACCTCACATAATCTATAGTTTGTTCCCTTAAGAAGATAAGCTCAGATATATTGTAAGCCAGTCTAAGAGATAGGAGTAGCATATTCCTATGATCCATCCATCACTAAACTGAAATATTTTGAGCATTTAATTTGACTTGAAGGATGAGGCTGATGGCACATTCGTATCGCACGTTGATTTTGGTGCGTTTTCATGGGATTCTGTGGGGCGTATTCCGTGATGCTCTTTTCTGAAAGCGTTTAGATTATCTTCTCTATTTCTTATCCAAAGTTTTTTTTCGACAATCCAATATTCAAATATGATGCGACTTTAGCAATGATGGAAACGTTGCAGTATATAGCTGTATGGCAACAGACTCAACGCGACTGAACGATGCTGAAGTCTTTGACATTTCAGATGCGAGATTCCAGTGGCGTTTCTTTATCCCCACGAAAAGTTCATGCTGTTTTTTGCTCTCCCAGATAAATTCCTGGTGTGTGAACTCATTGATGCGCTAACAAGTTTGGACCAATAATTTCATTTTGCAGGGCACAGCGTAATCATCGCAAACTCTTCAAGATAAGGTACATGAATAGACACTACCACTCCATCTTGCGAAAATGTGGCCAAAAGTGAACATTGGACCATGGATTAGTGGTCAAGGGGGACAGGACTAGGGTCAGCTGAGTCAGCTTTGCACAAGAGAGACATCTGTTTAGGCCTTAGGGAGAGAGTAACTGAACACAAAAGAATCTTCCCTAATTTCTCCTGTCCAGGACACTTTATTGTTAAGTGCTGCTGCTTTTTGTGTCTCTCTACACTCTTTAGGAGGGCATGAACTAAAAAAAGTACAAGCAAGTTGTTTGTTCCATTCTTTTGTTACCATATCTT
>JAAXCT010003957.1:0-20120 GCA_012490785.1 Eragrostis nindensis
GGGGTTCATTGCGCATGCGGAAAACAAACAAACGGGTGCTGGCTGGCGTCGCGCGGTTTCGGCGTTCGGAGGCTATCACGCCTCACGCGCCCAGCTCCATAGGCCTTCATCGCTCGCGGCGAACCGGATGGCTATTCTTCTTGCGGGTTTGTCCGCGTGCGCGGATGAAGGACCCCCACAAGAACATGCATGCGCCGGTTCTGGTCTGTCTGATCGATGCGCCTGCAGTGGCCGGTGCCGGTTCGTTTCGTTTCTTTTCTGTTGTTATATGTTCCTGAGGTATCTATCGCCATTTATACGATTCAAGATTTTATCGATTGTACATACTCCTATAAATTATTTGTTATGCCTTGTTTTGGTTCACCTTACGTATAGTTCTCATTGGTCGAGATTTAAGCATTATTCTTCTTCTTTTTTAAAAAAAGAAGCCGCCAACAAAGTAAATTACTAAAAGAACAACAACAAGAAAAAGATAGAGAATACTAACAAACACCAACTCAACAATATATGTCATAAGTTCAAATTAAACTAGACTCCCACTACCACCGTCGCAAAAGCAGTGACCACTGATCTGAGACAAACGCTTGCGTATCAGAAATTTGGTATTTTCCTTTAGAACAAAAAAAAATGAAAAAAATCATGCCGCTTAATGACAAGTAATTGTCTCCAAAATTCTCCTACCATGATCGCTAAAACCTTTAAAAGTGAATGTGCAATCGCAGAAATTCCAAGGAGATCATGGAGTGGGTTTACTCACAAGAGAAGCTGTATGACGTTGCCGCGGACATGTTGTAGAGCACAAATGCTGGGAGTAGTTCCCTTCGTCATGTGTTCTAAAGTCTGGCACTTTGCTCGCCCAACGCAGGATGCCGCCATTGTACAGAGCAGGCTCAGGGTGAGGTTTGCACTGAAAAACAAAAGGAAAGGTTTAGAGAAAGAGAGAGGAGATCGAGGGAGAGAGAGAGAGAGACTGAAAGAGAGCATGAACTCATGCCTCAGTGTAAGCTCTGTAGTCGTATCGCACGCCATCTGAGTGAATAATGCAAACGGCAAATTTAGTCAGAGTTCCAAAATCCAAATGTTGTTGAACTCATTCACTAGAAGCTCATGGTTGCGTTGCGCCTTTTCCAGGGACTCACCAGATGCAGCCCGTCTCGAGCCAACGATCCAGCCGTGAGGAGCAGCAGGGAAAGAATAAGCACCTTCCGATCAGGAGGAAGAAGCACTGACCCTGCAGCCCCCTCCATGCGTCTACGGATCTTTAGGATACTGCTAGAAAACGCAGGAGCTAGGTGCAGAACACGAGGTGTGCTTCTCGCGCGTGATCTCTCTTTGGCTCTGTGTGCGCGCGTGCACAGCGTATATATAGCAAGGAAACAAATGCACCAGCTGCATAACTAAAGCCTGGAGCTGGATAACAGCTTTTCTCTTCTTAGGATAAAAAGTACAAAGGGTTTTTAATTTTAACCCTGCATTAAGAATGGCACCTGTTTTTTTATCCTAATGCGACAGGCGCATGTCAGTCAGGAGGAATGGACATATATATGAAGCCAACCCCAAAAATCACACAAAAAATAATCTCATCGACACAGCAAGTAAAAGCTAGTAGGGTTATATGACAGGATTAAAAGCCAGATCGTTCACTAGCACTAGAAACCTTACTACTGGGTGATGGGCCGTATTTGGATACTGAAATGTTTGAGAAATTCTGCGAGATAGCAACAAATTATTCAATTGACTGTGCTTAAGAGTTTACCATCGGGTTAAAAATTATCCACCCCTGTTGTCGTGCCTATTCAGTTGCCTAAGTCCTCGGTAACTTGTACCCCACGATGTGTCTCATCCTTCTATGGAGATCACACAACATATGATTCGGGCTGACCTAATCTGAATACAAACGAGCTACAATGCTGAGCATGACCAAACACACATCTAGACAGTGAAAATTGACTGCTCCACGGCTAGCTAATATTCAACAATATGAAACTTACCAGCAAGTTTAGTGGCGTAGCCACGTACGGCATGCATGTTAGACCTCCATTTTTGGCTGTTTATAGACGTGGAGGCCCTTGCCTTGCTCAAGCAGGAAGGCGCTATAGCTATAGCTCTCCCGGCTGGATTTTAGAACGCAATATGCGATAAAGCTCAAGCTAGATGTTGGGAGATGTGAATGAAGGAAAAGGCCGGCAACTCATGTGGGTGGGATCCTGTGAGTGTGCGAGGCACATACAGAATTGAGATCGAGAAGCGAGCATGGTACAAGTGCGCTGTAACAAACTTTCTTGTGTGATGTATGTCATGCGCGCACTATATCGGCCAGTCCTGGTCATGTCAAGAGGTGGATTTGGTGGGTTTTGGGTCAGCGGCTATACTTTTTGAAGACCTCGGCTTTTTTTTTTTTTTTTTTTTTGATCAACCATACCTGTATTAAGTTAAGGAAGGAATACAAGCATACGACCGTACACAGGTATGCAATACAAGGATACGGAGTACAACAGTACCACCCAAAGTGCAAAAAGGCCCTTGAGAAAACCAGAAATTACAGACACGCCCCTGGGCCTCACACACACCATCGGCGACGAGATCCACCTCCGCCAGCCGCCGCCGGCGCCTGCAGCTCCCGCCGCCTCCACGAACCTGAAGCCGGGAAGGGCCCCATCGCACAACGGCTTTGAATCGAGCCGGGAAGAACACTCGCGACGCGAGATGAGCCATAGCTGAACGCCCGTCCGGCCGGGGACGCGCCCCGGACACCTTCCCGGCAGACCCGCCGCTCGCCAACGACGACGAACGCCGTCGCGGTACACCCGAGCGCGAGCCATCCGCCCAACTTCCACAAACCCGCTGCCTCCTCCGCCTCCCTGCAACAAAAGGCCGGCTCCCTTGACGCCCCGACGACGAGGGCGCAGATCTGCCGGCAAACTCCTAGAGAGGAGCCCTTCAACGAGGACTCCGCCCCCACGAACTCGCCGCCGGCCCCGGAGTGAAGCGCCGGCGGGGCACGGCCGAGCTCGGAGGGACCGATTCGGACTGAAGGCCGTCGCCGCCGCGACCTCGTCGACGACCGCCGAAACCCTAAACCTAGACCTAGGAAAACCTAAACTAGGACCTACGGAACCCCCAGCCGGCGAGAAGCCAGCGGTCTCCGCCGCCTCGCGACGCCCCGGAGGGCCTCGGAGGCGGAGGAGACCACCGGATCCGCCGGCGAGGACGAGCTCTCTCCCGGTCGCCTCTCTCAACTGTAGCAGGGGAGACGTTTCGGGAGAGAACGAGAGTTTGAAGACCTCGGCTAGAAATGGAGGGAATGGAGTACTGACACCTTGAGAGCACTAGAATCTGCATCGTAATTTTTAGCCCATAGAGTTGCCCATGGTTCGAGAGATGAGAATAAATATCAACATATTGTCGATATATTTATTAATTAACATGATCCTGCTTTTATTGACATAATAACAAAGTAACTGATGGATTGAGTTTCTCTGGAATTAACAATAAGCATGTTGAAACCAGGGGCGGAGCCAACGTGTACGTAACAGAGTTGGTGTCCCGTGACACCGATGGCCTCTTGCTAATACTACTACAAATCTATGTATCAGTAACATAACTATCTTTTGCTCTATGCCTAGTAAGGAGTGACACCAAGTTAACGCCAATAGTGCTGGATACGCCACATGACCTATGTTTGCTCCATGAAACTTCAGAAAGCTATAGTTCTTCCTTTACTTCAGATTTCTTCACAGCATATCCATTTTCCACCCACTTCGTGAAACCACCTTCCATGTTCTTCACATTTCCAAATCCCTGTTTCATCAGCGTATATATTTTCAGGACAAGTTTGAGGTACAACAAATAACTGAGATAGCATTAAGGAAATCCTAGTGCAGCCTGTGATATTAACAAAACTACGCATCCTTAACGATCTCAAAAAAAAAAACCTTTGCATCCTAACCACGAGGGAAACTATATGTTGTGTGATTAAAATTTTCTCCTATAGAAAAAACACCAGAAGCCTGAAAAGAAAGTTAAAAGGAAAAGGAGAAGGGTGGATCTTACAGCTGCCATGAGATCGACGCATGCTAGTTCAGACCTTACTCCACTTCTGCATCCCTTCAAAAAAAGGGGAACAACATTAGAATAAGCAAAATAAATATCAGTATGCTTAAACACCTACCTGATGTAGCGTACAAATATAAAATAATCTGAAGAGCAGTAAACTAAAAGTAATACAACGACTATGCTGTCCTGTTTGTCAAAATGCGCCGTGACCTGCTCGATGAACTTGGCGTTCTTTTCTGTTCCTGCTGAATCCATAAAAGGTTAGTTGAAGCTGAATGTCTCATACTAGCTTCTAGGGAGAACTCCGAATGCGGATTTTTTTTATATAAAATCTCTAGTTTAACTGATTGGGAGCCTTGCCTGATGAAGTGAAGAAAAGGTAGGGAACGTTAGGGAACCCTCCACGTGCCCCTTCCTGAATTCCTCCTCTGTCCTGTTGATTGATGTTGAGACTAATCAGAACCATAGGCTGCATCAGCTTCTCCGAGGGATATCTATGCTGAGTGCTCCACTAACATGACAGAATTAGTACCGATCGGAAATGGCTAGTTACTATATATTCCTTGTGAGAAATTATTTCCAGCACAATCAATTTAAGAAATTGGTGGTTCTAGTGAGTAATAAAATGTTGGAAAAGGTTGCAAGTGGCTAGGCAGTGACAGGGGATCTCCTAACCAAGGTCAGAGGAACTGCTAAATCTGGTGGGGAGCTACGGACATAGAGATAAATCACACTACTCAATTTAATCCTGAACACAAGGGTGATTAACTGCAGTAGTAAGTTAACCTGACGTCCAGGTAGGTAGCGGTGACCGCCCGAGCGGACGAGGTCCCTCGCCGCCGCCACGTCCACGGCCGCCACGGGCGCGGCCAACGGCTCCGAGCCGCGCGCCGGGGACAACAGCGCGGACAGCGCGCAAATCGCGAGCGCGACCGCGGGCCTCATCGTCGAGCGAGAGGACGAAACAGGGGGGCGTAACATGTGGCGTGCCGAGAATTCAGTGGCGAGTGGCGACTAGTACTACGGCAGGTAGGATGTGCTGCATAGGAGTAATCCCCAAGGTTGGTAGTGTTATAGGCAAGGTTGGCGTGATTGAAGGTTGAAGCTAGGTGCCCGTGCCGTGGGATTGTATCTCATCTCAGGTAATTGCAAGCAGCACACAGTGATGCCCGCTCGGTTCTGAGGGCGCCGCTGGGATCATGCTGCTGTGCTGTCCGCGGCGGAAGCGGGCAGTCCAAACCCGGGTCCAACCCGGGTGTCGCGTCGCTCCCGTGGTTTCGCCTGCTGCGTCCCGACCCCCCGCGTGGGACTGGACAGGAGGGAGCCGGTTGTGAAAAGTACTCCCTCTGTACAGAAAATAGTGTACATCTAGTTTTGTCATAAGTCAAATTTTTAAACTTTGACTAACAATATCTAAAATATATATTTCAAAGTAAAAAGTTATATATTATGAAAGTTCACTTCACGATGAATCTTGTAAAATCATTTTCATGTTGTCAATCTTTACGGTTTTCTAGATATATTAGTCAAAGTTTAAAAGTTTGACTTAGAACAAAACTAAATGTACACTGTATTTCTGGACGGAGAGAGTATATATAAGCACCCACCCATTCCACCCCGTCGCGGCCAACCGAAGTTACCGAACTCGTCGGATCGGCGGCATCACCAGCAAAACGAGTTTGTGGAGTCGTGATCAAAACTCGTGTCTTCAACCCGGAGCGGCAACACGGGACGAGGAGAGGCGAGAGCGCGTGAGGCAGCGTCTCATCTCGTGAGCTGAAAGTCTCGTCCGCTGTCTTTTGGCGTGATCCTTCCTGCAATACGGGGCCTCCTTACTCTGCTTCCAGTTCCCGGGGCTGGCACTTGTGCAGGCGCCTCTCACCTGCTGTGCTTCTCTAGTTTCATCTAGTATGATATGGTTGCATATTCACTGCTACGTACTGCATAACACGGAGCAGTGAGCAATAGTAAGGATTCAACAGTTCCACAGGAAACCAATAAGCAACGAGATCAGCCGCACAACGATTCAACAGTTCCAAGGAAACCAATAAGCAACCAGATCAACCGCACGTTGCTTAAAGATCATGGATGCATTTATACACCTTTATACAGTGGATGTCTTGAGCACCAAGAAAATGTCCTAACATGAAAACGAACAAATCTAAAGAAAATAGTGTTAATCTCTTTTCTAAGATGTATTTCTTGATCATCTGTTGCCATCACTGGTGCCTCTCTCGCCTCCGGATGGGCTGCTCGGCGGGCCCAGTGGCACTGTTTACCCACAAATGCATTTTGGAACAGAGTTGGACAAGCCCTTCACCAGGTCCGTCCAGGTCTAATAACTCTAGCTGCATTATGCAGCACCACAGCATTCCTCAAATTCAGTAGTTAAATAGAATACTGGAGTCTGGAGAATGGAGATAAAAGTACACAGGTTAACAGCAAAATGTTGAAAAAGGTGGTTAGTCTATTGGCAGATTTGTAGGTGGTTTTTTCAGAAGTAGTCCTTTGCAGCAATATACAGTTTTTTTTTTTTTTTTTGCAATGTACTAATATATCAGCATGAAAGAAGTAGAAAGGCATATATCTGTATATGTGGCTCACCATTCAACATATGACTCCTTTGCAAGGCAGCGAAGGAACCTCAAAAGCGGTTTCTTTGCTCTCGAAAGCTTTGTGTTAGATTCCTTCAAACCATCTTTATTTTGTGTGCTTTCTTGAACCATGTGGACTCTCCTCACAAGCTTCCGCAGTTCCTGTTGGCAAAACATTAGTGAAACTGAAGGACCCCAGACAGAGAGCCGTAATAGATGTGGTTCGACAAGTTACTCTTACATGCAAATTTCAGGTGGAACGGGCACATCATAGATGCTTGAACTGGTATTTCTTGTGGAATTTTAACAATTTTGAAGTAAAAGCAGACCTTATGTGTCAGATGTGTTAAGCTTTGACACAAGAAAGGTTCATCTTTTACATGCTAAAAGAGCAGGAAATGAGAAATAGAAGGCTCAATAGCATGTTATCGTGCTTGGTTAAGATTCACGACATGTTTTGGGCTGAAATGTGAACATTACCATCACTGCATAAGTGTTAAAATGGCAATGCTAGTGCATAACCCAAGAAAAAAGTTTTCTTGTTTCCTGGGTACTAACATGATGCATCATGGGCAAATAGCAGTCATCCATAGTACAAATGTGTAATGGTACATAAAAAGACGTAAAATGTAGCTTCTTTTGGAGCTAATCTAACATCAATCAGGATACATACTTATTTTAACTGTTTCTGTGGTTAATATACTTATTTTAACTGTTTCTGTAGTTAATATACTTATTTTAACTGTTTCTGTAGTTAACTCAGTTTGGCTCAGTGACCAAGGTTTTGGTAGTCATGCTCACTCTATTTCACATTATAGTTCCATAATGTCGTATGCATAGACCAAGGATGCTCTAAATCTGAGGAGAAGTTGACTACACATGCCTCTATAAAATGGTATACTACAACCACCTAACAAATTTCCCACCGCCTTGTTTCCTTTCTCATAGATTTTGAAAATGGCCCTTATATTGTGAAACAGGGGGGAACAGGTGAGTAGCACATAGGTACGCTGGTACACATGTGGGCTATGCCATTCTTTGTAGTTTGGAAACAACTAGCTACAATACACAAAAAAATGTCATATTTCCCCATAGAGGAAAGTGTATATATTGCACAATTTCCTCGATGTACTCCCACTCTCTCTTATGAATGTAATTTAAATAACAACGTATTTGGATTGGTCACCTGAGAACAATATCGCTAGGACATCAAAACATTTCTGATTGATGCACTAATTTGATACAGTAAAACCATTTGACATTATGTGGTAATATATATATGGTTTGACCACATGGTAACTATGTGATCAGATTTTGCGAAAGGGCCTTTCATAGAATTGTTATTCACAGGTAATTGGATAATCTTTTTATACCTTCAAAAGAAAGCATAAGAAAACCAAAAGATTGTTGTGGCGTCTGCGAGGGGGAGCGCATAGCGGAAAGACTAGGAGCAGACAGACGAGGTTGAGAATTGGAACCCAGAAACATAGAGGGAGGCTTGTGCTGTATATGGACCCTGGGTATCCACACAGGACACAGCAGGAAAGGCCAACTACCCAACGGGGGGTGGGCCAACCCAAGAAGAAAATACTGAGTAGCAAACACTAATACTTAACGGCAAGGAAGAATCTTGTAACAAATCCAATCGGATACGCACTGTAATAAAGTAGGAAACCACAAATCGACTCGGATAAAGAGGATTAATTAAGCTTACACTAAACAGCTTTATATAAAAATTTACTTACAACTATGCAACCAATGCGATGTTGTCACTTATAGTAAAACAATATTCAATATGCATTATTTCAAGCATTTTTTTTCTCGAATACGCAGGAGAGGTGAGTATCTATGTATTAAGAGAGAGAAAACCAGTCCCTTACAAATTGCACCACCTCACTCCGATCCGAGCCGTGAGGGGCGCTGAATGAAATTACAACATGTTTTATCTGTTTATAAAACTAAACAAAAGCGTGACCAATGAGACTAACAATTCTAACCTGGCCCCTCAACTTGACCAACGCTCAAGGAGGTTAAACTCCGAGCACCAGCGAGACACCATAAATGATGCTCGTCTCTGAAGGACCTGAGCAACACGTTCATACATGGGCTAGCCCCCTCATAAACGCACGCATTGCGATGCTTCCAAAGCAGCCAAGCTCCCATGACATTATTTCAAGCATGAACAGGTAAAAGGGAATATTATGATGGAAATAAGATGTAAAAGTTTATAATTGCTAGTCAAGGTTTGAATTTAAGATGTAATGAATCTTTAGACTACTAGCAATAAGGAAAAAAATACACGGCTAGGCAATGGACCAATCACGACAGGGCTTATTACTCTTCCCCCTATTAAGAACTAACAACAATGCCAAAGGACTCCAGGTTCCAGAACAACCAACGCATAGCAGTGTACCAGCAAACAAAGCAATAATCAGCAAATAATAGTACCCCTCCAGTTCATTAGAGATTGTTCTTTGAGACTTGAAGAAACTAGGCAGCATTTCTTGTCTCATTAGAGAGGAAAGGATGGACCAATAAGAGCAAAGCAAAGTGCTAGGAACTAAAAAATTTGTTTAGAAAAATTGTTGTAAATTTAGTGAATTATATAGCTTGCCCTGCCCTGGGGAAACTTATTACTTTCTGTCTAAGCAGTGCATGAACGAATGTTCTGGAAAATTGATGGGAAAGAAAAAAAAAATCAAAATGCAAGCACAAAGAATACCTGACGATCAAACTCCACATTATGTAGCGCATAAACTTCATTAGTAACTGAAATGTCTTTGCAAAGGAGGCCTTCAAACCATCTGTCAGCAATTTTCATATACTCTTCATCGCTCTATTGAAATTTGAATGATTAGTTTAGTAATTGGTAATTATAAAATCTACCAATATTAATTGTATAGGTTACCTCTTCTTCCTCAGGTACATCCTCCTCTTCAACTATTGTGCGTTCACTCAAGAAAGCTTGTAATGTGCTATCATCACCATCCTTGGAAGCCTGTATTAGAGTATCCATCAATTCAGGCTGTGCACTGCGCAATAGGCTTCCTGGCCGAAATTGATCACATATATTAATATAAAGCAAATAGCTAATCTATGGCAAAATATAAGCTTGACAATTCTTTACAGATTTTCCTTTTTTTAGTGGCTTACTTATTTACTATTAGTGTCCATGGACTAACACATACAACAGCTATATAAACATCAACAATATTATCACAGATTTTTAAATTACAAATACAATAGCTATATAAACATCAACAAAATTGGGAAAAAAAAATGTTCAAGGTCTCTCCACAAAATGGTTTGCTTGCTAAAAACTTGAGAACACTACTTGCCACAATGCACTAAAGCCCTTATTCAAACAACTTTAAAAAAAACATAAACTGCACCCCACAGCACAATATATTAACTCAACCAGATAATTTGAAACTTTGTCTTGTGAGTAGCTGCATCTGTCTGGAAATAGTGAGTGTGTCAACAATGGTTACAATGCTCACGGACATCAGTGCAACACCATGTCAGAGAAACCAATGGAGTGCTAAAGGCATGTGTGTCTCAGTTTTCATACTGATATTCATGTATATTGAACAGTTACACAGTTCCACAAGTAAAGGCTTTACGGTGGCATGAAATCAAGCTAAAAATATATATGCAAACTGAAGTAGTTCAAATAAAAAAGAAGACACAATTATCTTATTTGCTAAAAACAGTGACATAATAGGTAGGAATGGAACCGCAAATGAAATAATTGGTTGATTCTGGCTTCCCCGTTGCAGTGCAAAATGAACATGAATGTGATGTGGGACATAAGTTCTATTGAGCATCAGCCATCATATTAATGTAAAAGATGTGTATGTACTGCCACTCCCAAAATATACATCACACCTTGACTGAACAGCACCAGAAATTAGCCCATCAGACTAAATTTGAAATTTGACACTGAAACATCACTCTGGCTCTGCCAAACTAAAGTGTTGCACGCTTTGGCTTCCTATTTGAAGTCAACTAACACAACAACAATTATTTTCCCAAACATCAAAGAAATGAGCTTCAAATAGTCTTAGAAATCATTCGCTGATTTCATGGTATCAGCGTGAAATGCTATCAAAACAAAATGAAGCAGTATACAGAAGAGCTGAATGTGTGAAGAATTTTGAGGGGACAAATTTAATCAATAAACTGATATCAGTAAACCATAGGACTTTTTGCATCTGAACATGGTGAACTACACCCATATTATTGCCATCTAAAAGTTGCAACTTCTATTATTGCGTCCACAGGTCCACAATGCCACAAGACCCTACAAATTGCAGTTTGATGGAGTTCTTAAAATAAACCATTCATTCGAATGATGCAGAAATGGACTAATGGATGGTCGTAAAGATAGCATATAATCAGTGAAATAAACAGACCGATGTAATTGTACTGCCGCCTCTTTCCTTCCCGCACGTCCGGCCCAAATTTCTGCAAACCAAGAAGCACAAAGAAAGGTCACAAATTCGTAATCGACTACCAGCTCCCAACAAGAACAACAGATGCACCTACCTTCACGAGGATGAGAGCGTCGAACACCTCGCTCTCCAGAGACGCGGCCCTGCAAAACAAGGAAACGCCCACTAAATGTCTCGCCATGAAAATCCTGACACGAAGCGGACCGCGGAGCTGGATACGCACCTCAGGATGCGCTTGATCTGGGGTGGAGGGAACTTGGCGAGATCCATGCCCCACTGCACGGCGCGGCGCGCCTCCCGCTTCAGCTCATTACGGCTCTTCTTGAAGGGCACGGCGGCACCATCTCCTGTCAGGATGGCCACTCTGTCAGTCTCTACTCGGCTATGCATCGCCAACTGAAGCGTTATCGTACAGGAGGAGAAGCGTCCATTCTTCAATCAACGGCTGTTGTTAATTCACTACCTTAGCCGCCTTTTACTGTTTCTTTTGTCGGCTGTTAAACAGTTAATTGTAATTTCCATCGCAAGCACTGTAAATTGCTGGACCTATATAAGGCCAGTCTGGGGGTTGGTGGCACTCAGAAATTGAGATGAACACCTGTTACAGCACTTTTATCCTAGTGGTAGAGTAGATCGGGGCTGAATTCCCCTTATCTGTACTAGTACTCTTCTCTAGAATATAGCTGGAATTTCCCCCACAAATCCTTGTTCGAGTTCTTTTGTCTTCAGTTCTTGACAATTGGTATTCAGAGCCACCTATCCTTGGCGTGAGAAATTTTTCCCCACCCTATCCCAACCCGATTGGATTCAGATCTGAGTAGGTTTGGAGAGATTCGCTTCTTCTCCTGTAAAATCCCTAGCTCGTCTGTTTTCAGTCCCCTCAGTATCAAATCGACGCTCTTCTTGACTGCGGTGAGGGTTGCTAGACAAGTTCTAGTGTAAAATTCCGGGAACCGCGCGGTTGATTAGAAGTGTGGTGGCGACGGCGGAGAACAAGCATCGAATTTGGGTTGCAAGGCAAGTCCTTGTGTAAAATCTCCTCGATTCGTCCCTTGTTCTAGGCGGCGGTAGATCGATTTTGCAGAACGCAAAAGGGGAGGACCTAGATCCAAACCTGTTCTGGCAAATGGCGGGAGTGAAGATCGGCACCAACGTGGAAGATGAAGGGCAGGGAAGTGCTAGTGTAGTGAGCCCCGAGCCCATTTGCGACAGCTGTCGAGGTTGATGGCTTACGCCGAGCCTTTGACAAGTTCTTGAACAAGCAAACAGAACACAACAACCAGGTGCAAACCAATATGGAGCAAATCATGGGATATCTCAGTCGAGTGGCAGGTCAACCAGGGCTATTTGCTCAATCTGATAAGGCTTCACATGCCCCTTCTGGTAAGGACAGTATATCTCACCCATCTCCAGTCATCGATGCAATTCATACTGTAGACCATGGGAAACAGGGTAAAGTCACTACTTTTATGCATCAACCCTATCAAGCTGAGGCAACAGGAGGTAGTAAGTGGCCAGGGGAGGATGAACAACAAGATGCATCACTTACATTTCAGCATTACATGCAACCACCATCCCACATACCACACAATGGGCCAAAAACAGAACCAAATCACTATCCAAACCACAACTACCAACACATAAACCAGTATCCTTCCTATCCACCCAATTATCCTAACCCATACCATTACCATCACAATGATACATATCCTTATCCCACACCTCATCATTCTGCCAATCCATATCATGAGCATACCTACACCAACTCAGCACCACCATTCCAACAAAACCAGCACTACCCACACCTCATCAACAACTCAGCACCACCATTCCAACAAAACCAGCACTACCCACAACAACAACCAAAACAGAACATTCCATTTCAGCAAAACCAACCACCCAACCAACCACCACCATTGCCTCACACACAACCACAATCCCAACCTCAATCAAACAATTCCCAAAACCAACACCGTTCCCAGTATGAAAACCAAAATAGAACATACTTGGAGGAGAACCCATATGACAACTACCTATCACAAGAGCACCGGCATGTGGCAAAAGGTCCTAAATTATCATTCCCTGAATTTGAGGGTGAGGATCCAGATGGATGGATTAGAAAGGCTGATAGATATTTTTCTATGGTACGAGTTCCTCCTGAAGATAGAGTAAAAGTTGCTGTTATGTATGTCAAAGGCAGAGCTGAGTATTGGTGGAGAGGCACTGGTTGTAATCCATCTTCACTACAATGGCATGTCTTTTGCAAAATGGTGGGAGATAGGTTCAATGAGACATCCTCAATTGATATTGTTGCACAATTCCACAATCTGAAACAAGTCAACTCTGTCACAAAACTATATTGATCAGTTTGAAGAAAAAGTAGGCATGGTCCGAAGAGACCTACCTAACATGCCAGAACAGTACTACATCAGTAGTTTGTAGCTGGTCTTAAGGAATATGTGCAAAATCACTTGCAGTGTCACAAGCCACGCACTCTAGAAGAAGCTTATTGGATTGCTAGAAGGTTGGAAACATCTTATCCTTTGGGCAAAAAGCAATATCCATCAGTTTCTGCTACCAAAGCAAACAGATCATGGTGGGCAGAGAAGAAGGAACCAGCAACAGCTTCTAGTCCTACTATCCAAGAGTTAAAGAACAGGGCAAGTGCTACAAGTGCAAGGAACCTTACATTCCTGGCCACAACAAGGTTTGCAAAGGAGAAGAAGCTTTATTCCTTACTAGTGGTCAAAAATGATGATGGGACTGAACAAATACAAGTAATAGAAGAGGAATCTGACAATGAAGAACCTACTGCAGAAGAACCTCCTATCTCCCAACTCAGAATCTCTATGCATGCACTGCAGGGAACTTCATCTGCTATTTCTACATTTACCTTGAGGGTAAAAATTGGAAAAATGGGCCACAGCTTTAGTGGATAGTGGCAGTGATATTTCATTCATGAATGCAAAATTTGCCACACAAATCAAATGCAAAATTGCTTCTGTCCCAAAACTCCAAATAGCTGCAGCAGATGGAGGAATCATGTATAGTGAAACTGCTTGTACTTCTTGCAACTATACTATACAGAATCATGAGTTTGTCTCAGATTTCAGACTACTAGATGTTCAGGGGTATGACATTGTATTGGGTGCAGACTGGATTTATGTGCACAGCCCAATTGGTCTGGATCTGCAAACTAGGGAGTTTTCAATTACAAAGAATGGCATTGAAAAGGTAACATTCATTGATGAAACACTACCCAAAGACAATTGTATCATCTCAAGAAGAAGCTTTTCAAGCTAATGAGAAAAGGAGCTGTGGGTGCAATACTATACCCAACTCCAAATCAAGATTGCAAAACAGTCACATCTGAACCCACTCCTAGTCCCATCTTGACAATCTTACAGCAGCAGTATGCCCATGTATTTGCTGAACCATCTTCCTTACCTCCCAAAAGATCAATTGATCACTGTATTCCTTTGGTACCTGAGGCAAAAATAGTAAATCAGAGGCCCTACAGATTATCTCACAAGCAGAAGGATACCATGGAAGATCTCATTGAAGAGTTACTGAAATCACAATTCATTAGGCCCAGCATGAGTCCTTATTCTTCACCAGTGATTTTAGTCAAGAAGAAGGATGGGTCCTGGAGATTGTGTGTGGACTATAGACAATTGAATGCTGGCACCATAAAAAACAAATATCCTATACCAATTATAGATGAGCTACTTGATGAGTTGTATGGTGCAAAGTTCTTTTCAAAGATAGACCTCAGATCAGGCTACCACCAAATAAGAATGAAGGAGGAGGATATTCCAAAAACAGCATTTACCACTCACAAAGGCCATTTTGAATATATAGTCATGCCTTTTGGTTTAACCAACGCTCCAGCAACTTTTCAAGCATTGATGAATACTATATTGGCACCATTTTTAAGGAAATTTGCATTAGTATTCTTCGATGATATTCTTGTTTACAGCTCAACACTGGATGATCATATTCAGCATCTGAAGCAAATCTTCCAAGCTCTGCAAGATAACAACCTGCATGCCAAACTCAGTAAATGTGTTTTGGTCAGAGGCAAGTAGAGTATTTGGGCCATGTGTGATAAGTGCTAATGAGTAGCAACTGATCCTGTCAAGATAGAAAATATCAGATCTTGGCCTATTCCTTCTACAACAACTGAATTAAGAGGATTTCTGGGCTTATCAGGGTATTATAGAAGATTCATTAAGGGGTATGGCATAATATGTCGACCACTCTTTGATGCTCTGAAGAAAAACAATTTCCAGTGGGGCCCAGAACAAGATAAAGCATTTCTGAAATTGAAGGAGATCATGACAACCTCACCAGTCTTAGCTCTTCCCAATTTCACTCAACCATTCATCCTAGAGGCAGATGCTAGTGGCAATGGTATTGGGGCTGTGTTAATGCAAGGTGGACAACCATTAGCTTACATGAGCAAGACTTTAGGTCAAAATCAGCAGCACTATCAACTTATGACAAGGAGGCCATTGCTATCATTGAAGCTTTGAAAAAGTGGAAGCATTATTTTGCTAGTTCTTCTTTAACTATCAGAACAGACAGATCAAGAAAGTTTGAAATATATCAATGAGCAAAGACTGCTGGAAGGAATTCAACACAAACTCCTGGTCAAACTCCTTGGATACAATTACAAGATTGAGTATAAAAAAGGCAAAGAGAACAGGGCTGCAGATGCTCTTTCTAGAGCTACTCATACACCACAACTTATGGCATTATCTGAAGTAATTCCTGCCTGGATTGAACAGGTCACAAAAAGCTATGAAAGTGATCCAAAATGCCTTGAACTCATTCAGAAACTCAGTATTGACTCTTCTGCTGTACCACACTACTCATTCCAGAATGGCATAATCAGACATGATGGTAAAATTGTTGTTGGTACAGCCACTGATCTGAAACAACAGCTTCTATCCACATTTCACAAATCATCCTTAGGGGGACACTCAGGAGCAAGAGCAACTTACCACAGAATTAAGTTACTCTCTATTGGCCTGGGTTACAACAGCAAGTCAAACAGTTTGTTAAAGAGTGCCCAATCTGCCAGAAAAACAAAGCAGAACATGTTCCTTACCCTGGACTTTTGCAACCTTTACCAGTTCCTGACATGGCTTGGGCACATATATCCATGGATTTGTTGAAGGACTGCCTAAATCAAATGGCAAAAATGTTATCCTTGTGGTGGTGGATAGGTTCACAAAATATGCCCATTTCATTGCTTTAAGCCATCCATATACAGTCAAGGACATTGTACAAACTCTATCTTGACAATGTATACAAACTTCATGGTTTCCAACAGTCATTATTTCTGATCGAGATGCTATCTTTACAAGTGACATTTGGCAAGAGCTGTTCAAATCAGTGGATGTACAACTCAGATTGAGTTCAGCTTATCATCCTCAAACTGATGGCCAAACAGAAAGAGTGAATCAGTGTCTTGAAAACTACTTGAGATGCATGTGTTTTGCTAGCCAAAGAAGTGGTTTCACTGGCTTTCTCTTGCTGAATGGTGGTATAATACATCCTATCACACTTCTCTGAACATGACTCCATTTCAAGCTTTGTATGGCTTTCCACCTCCTATGATACTGGAAGATGTAATGCCAGATTGTCCAAATGAAGCTGCTAAGGAAATATTGCAGAACAGACAGTTGGCTTCTCAAATAATCAGAGAGATAACTTGATGAAGGCTCAGGCCAGAATTAAGCATCAGGCTGACAAGAACAGAACTGAAAAGAGAACTTCTGTTGGAGATATGGTCTATCTCAAAATCCAACCATATAGGCATACTTCTCTCAGCTTGCACAATTCCTTAAAACTCCATTCCAAGTTTTATGGTCCCTTCAGAGTACTGGAAAAATAGGCAAAGTTGCTTACAAGATTCTTCTTCCTGAAGGTTGCAAATTACATGACACCTTTCATGTCAGTCAATTGAAAAAACATATTGGTCCAAAAGCAGTTCCCACACCTGATCTCCCTCTAATTGATGAGTATGGCAATATCAAAGTGGCTCCAGTGCAGATTCTTCAGCGTCGCCTCATTCCACGAAATAATGAACCTGTCGTGCAGTGGCTTATTCAATGGCTGAATTTGCCTGAATCAGAAGCTACGTGGGAAGATGCACAATTCATCAGGAAAGCTTTTCCGGCATTTCATCCTTGAGGACAAGGATGTCAAGGAGGGGGCAATTGTCAGGATGGCCACTCTGTCAGTCTCTACTCGGCTATGCATCGCCAACTGAAGCGTTATCGTACAAGGAGAAGCGTCCATTCTTCAATCAACGGCTGTTGTTAATTCACTACCTTAGCCGCCTTTTATGTTTCTTTTGTCGGCTGTTAAACAGTTAATTGTAATTTCCATCGCAAGCACTGTAAATTGCTGGACCTATATAGGCCAGTCTGGGGGTTGGTGGCACTCAGAAATTGAGATGAACACCTGTTACAGCACTTTTATCCTAGGGTAGTAGAGTAGATCGGGGCTGAATTCCCCTTATCTGTACTAGTACTCTTCTCTAGAATATAGCTGGAATTTCCCCCACAAATCCTTGTTCGAGTTCTTTTGTCTTCAGTTCTTGACATCTCCAGCGTCTGTATCTTCGGCTTCTTCGGCGTCAGGGGGCAGTTCTTCCGGAAAGGGTCCGGCTGCGGAGGAGGGGGCGCGCGGGGCTGGGAGGAGGCGCGCGAGTGGGGGCGGGCGGGAGGGGGAGGATAGAGAAGTGGGTCGGCGTGAAGGGAGGGGAGGGGAAGAAAACGGAGGGCACGCAGTGGCACGGCGGGGCGGCGGCGGCACGCTCCATGGCGTTGCGGTTACAGTTGCTTCGAGTCGTAATGATCCAACGGATAAGTTTAACGTCCATGCTTAGGGTTTGGAAACCATGGACCCCAGTTTTTGCCATCTGCTCTTGCGAGAGAAGGCCGAATTTTTTGAGAAATTTATTTACTCGTATTATTAAATTTCAGTTATAATAAATTTCCAATGAATTACCACAATCAATGCGTTCTGGAACTACCCCAATCATCAATAAAAGTTCTTAGAATCTCCTAAAATGACAACACACTCGCAATTGACGTCAAATCCTAAGTCCATTCAGGCAAGAGATGTTCAAGGGCAATAGTTTCATCGTCCTAAGTTTCACACATCAGGTATTTATTCATCAAAGTCAGCTTACAAGGCATTTCACAGTGGAGCTATCACGTTTGAGCCATGGCGTCGGGTTTGGAAGTCCTGGGCGCCACCCAAATGCAAGATGTTCCTTTGGTTGGACATCCGGAACCGTTGTTGGACAGCTGACGGCTTGCAAGGCGGAATCTCCCGCATCTAGCCCAATGTCCGTTGTGCGATCAAGAAGATGAGACGGTTCAGCATTTGCTTACTTCATGTGTGTTTGCTCGGCAGTTTTGGTTCAAGCTCCTAGAACCGCTTGGACTGCAAGACCGGACTCCGAGTACCAACACTAGTTCTTTTGCGGATTGGTGGTGTGAGAGACTATCAAGAAGGTTCCTAAAGACAAGAGGAAGGGGGCAAACACTCTGATTATCCTAGCAGCATGGTGCCTATGGAAACATAGAAATGCATGTGTCTTCGAAGGGGCTAGGCCGAACATCAATGTGCTTCTTCGGGAGTTCAATGACGAGCACCACCTGTGGTGCCTAGCAGGAGCTAGGGGCTTACGCACCTTGATGAGATAGGTCATGAGGCGGGGCTAGGATAGCCTAGTGTCGTTTGGGTCAGGTCTCTCCTTTAGTTGTTTTTTCATAAGTTACAACTTTATGTATACCACCACCCCTCATAGCTCGGCCAGGAATAGGAGGTGGTGTTGATTGTAAGGGGCCATTTTTCTATCTCTTAATGCAATGATACGCAGCTCTCCTGCGTATTCGAAAAAAAAAAAAACACATCGATTGTGATGAGCAACAAGACCGATGATGATGAGAATTGTGAGAACAACGAAAATAAGATACAACAAAAATAGCCGCTTGCGCTTGAACCAAGGATGAGGGTTGTATTCTTTTGAATATTATATATTGCTTTCTTTTGATCAATAGTGAAGGATGAGGTTTGTATTCCTTTTGAATTATATATATTCCTTTTGATCAATAGTAGTAAATGTACTTATGTTGCATTGTTTGTCGAGCGAGTCACACGTTATTGTCTCGTAGTTGTCAGCACTCGGGGGTTTCGACCTCGCCCGTGCCGCCCTGATACCTGTCGCACGCGTCATCGGTGCCCGCACTATCTCAGGAGAGCGTCCCCATTCAGATCTCGCTGTGTAAGGCCACTCTATTGCATCGTTATCTATTTTGCTTGCAGTTCAATCTACTTATTTGTTGCTTGATCCTGCAATTGCGGATGGGATTTCGGTTGATGAATTGGTGAGCTGTTGCGAATTTCTGGGAAGATTGTGTGTTACTGAAAATTACGGTGCTGCACTGTTGCAACATGTTTTGAGCAGGTCGATTTCAGCAGAGCAAGATCTGTCGGGTAGCAACCAGTGATAAAGCACCTAAAGATCTGAATGAGGCAGGTCGTTTCCCAGTTTTTGCATTTTCCTCACAGCCATTCAAAGTTTAAAATATTGTACTACTGCATTTTGACATTTTCTTTGTTACTGTTGGTTTTTGTTTATGATGGAATGCAGAGGGACATCTTCCTTGAATTGTGTTCAAAATTGGATGAAAACTGCAGTAAGGTTTTTTATTGGAACTGAAAGGATTATTGCCGGCTAATTTCCAACAGAAGGCTCAACTAAGGTCGGCTTCTAATTGATTCTTTATTTTTTTGAAATGTAGATAGGATTGTAGCATTCAGTTAAGGTTGTATCCTAGGGGACGTCAAGCTACTACACAACCTCTTTACTGAGTGTATGGCAATGCTGGAGATCTATGAGCCTATGACACTGGACCTGCATAAATCCGCCATGGTTTTTTAATTTTTGGATCATGTGTGTTGGAATATATTTCTCATAGTTACCAGGTTC
>JAAXCT010003958.1:0-20105 GCA_012490785.1 Eragrostis nindensis
AAACGTTTGTTATTTTTTGTTAAATGCATATTTAGTTGTGATAAACTTTACTATTATGCAAGTTGTTGTGTTAAACTTATCCCCTTTTAATTTGTTAGTTCAGTGAGAACAACATAAATTACAAAACCAAAAGGGACACTATGCCAGATATTGTGTTAAAAGAATGCGGCTAGCAAGATTTAGTTGTCATATATTTGTCCTCGTGTCTAAATACATATTGAGAAGCTTGCATTTAGTGAGAGATATCGCATGGTTAGGCTTGACATCACTTTCCATCAACTTTACAAGCCACCTATGTGCCTAAACAGGAGGCTGTTATGATTTTCATTCCGCTCTACTAGGCTGCCTATTCCCTAACCCTACCACAAAATGTTATTTCTTGACCTTGGCACTGTTTTTTTCTTTTTCTTGGAACTATCATTGTACTAACAGCAGACACTTTTTATAGTGCTTCTGTTATTCTGTATGTTTAATATGGTGCAATTATTATATCCGAATGTGTTATACTTTAATATTAGCATTAGGAATAATAATATGGAGCTTGCCAACATGAAGTAGGCCACTTCCCGGGCACTGACGAAAGTAATAAAGTAATAATCAGTTCTCATTACCTGCCACACCAGTGGCATGCATGTAGCCTTTGCATCATTTTCTTCTTCCCAACTAAGCTGTGCTGTAGACATAATAAAGTATAATAATGATGTTTTCCTTTCAAAATGCCAATCTTTTCTTTCAGCTGGTTCCTGATAATATAATTGTGAAGACCAAAATGGTCCCCATTATTGTTGTTAAATTGTAGTTGTTCTAGACGCTTATGTATTTTCTCTTAGACTGACTAAGCTATAGAAATTACTTGTAAATGGAATCTTCCTTTCTTCCCCTATAAGGGATCACATTGGAGTTCTCTGGATCAATATCACGAAAAATGACTCTACTACTTTTCTCTGCATCTTCTGAAAGCTTAATGTACAGCTCACAAATCAGCAACCTTTATTGATGGTCGGTATGACACCTATTTGTTTGTAGATTGGCTTACATGGCCCTTAAGCACAACTTTATTTCGTTGTGGTTTGGTTAAAGTACATCATTTTAATTTCTAGGTGATCTAAAAAAAATTCCTAGGTACTTGTGGTTTTGTACTCATTATCCTGTACGTCGTTAGCCTGACCTGCATGATCCAAAAAATAAAAGTAAGATGCAAAATGAACCAAATAAATAATTACAACAGTTAATACAAAACTAGGCAATAGGATTTGTTATTCCCATGTCTGGCATCTCAAGCTATATAACTTCAATCTCACCATTGGAGATCTATCTGTTGTGTTCGTTCTACTCGGACTCGGAGTAACATGGTACTACATCACTAAGACCCTTGTTATTTATGGGCAGGCACACTATCTAGGGGCTGTTCTCTGCACAATTTTCATTCTCTAACTCATCTTAGATGCCGAATCTCCAAGTGAAGACCCACGTGCATTCGTCCTCCGGGCTGTAAGTTACTAATGCAAGCATTATCATATATTATTTGGAGTCCGGAGAAGGGCCCACCCTTTGAGGGAACCAGTTGGAGTGGTGGATGAGTTGGGTTCAAGGCTGGAACCATCCTAAAGTAGAATTGATTTCGTGCTGTATGGTTGTATTTCATTTGTTTAGTACCATATATATGCAGTTACTTTGCAAGTGAATATTAATATTACTAGTATCATTGTATGGCTATTGAAATTCGAGTCCAGAATGGACTGCTTATGTGCCTGTTCCCAGTAGTTTCGGGTGTCAACTTATTTGGGGCTAGCTCAGTGTATTAAAAAATGTTTGTATGTTTTCCATCTAAACATTATATCAACATGAAGGCCGGTATCTCCTGCATTATTGCATAAAAAAAAAGATCTGCGCATTTTTTTTAAAAAAATTCATTTCGGTAGATGCATTCCTCCACTGTTGCAGGTGTAAAGAATACAGTGGAACTGACAATAACTGATGATAGAAGAAAGTGAGCTGCAGCCTACGGCAGAGCCGTGAACACCACTAATATAACAAGCAACTAGCGTTATTCTTATGATTAAATATTTTTGTCTGCTTTCTTAAAAAAAAATGCTGCCTGAATTGTAAAGTAAGCATCATTTATGCAGCTGATTACACAGGGTTTTGATTGGGTGGTCAAATTTGTCAGCATTAGCCTAGGATGCATGCACTAGGGTGAGCATTTCATATGAAGAATTTAAGCTAGAGTTAACTGCACGTATGCATCAAATTAGTTAGCTTGAAGGTAGTACTCCAGCAGATTATCTGTACCTACTAGGAGACTGGTCAAGACTCTCTCAGGAGTCAATATGATATGGAGGACCGGCTACAGCTCCACGTCGCACGTGTATGAATGATTGCTAGCTATACTCTTGATATATCAGGAGACGAATGTCCTTCGCTTCATTAATATAAGAGATTAAACGTCCCCTTAGCTACAAGCGTTGCTTACATGAATGGTTTTTTTTTTTCTTCTGAAAAATGGACATGAGTGCTAATTGCAGTCTATATTAAGCTTCACTGGCAGACAAGCGACTGTGATCATTTTGGTGCCTGGTACTAGTATAGAAAGAATTCTGCTGGACAATGGACATATATGAATGCATGCAGGGATCCACCGCAGAAAAGAAGTGTCTGAGTCATCAGTGTCCTTTGGTAGCAGGTCTTTGCTGAAATCCGGGAAGCAGTTCTCCATCTGCTCCCTTCCCACCGTTGGATTACGTCGTCACTGGGCCGACTGAGCTTGGTGCAGGGGACATCTCAGGGCCCCCAACGACGGCCATTGCCGGAGGTATGCAAGGTCAGGTCGTTGTTTGTCCTTCTCCTTCCTGTGGCCGGTGAATGGTTGCTTGTTGCCAACCATTAGTAGAGTAGTAGTAAATAGGTGAAGCGTAGGACGGAGACATCGATCAGGCTTGTATTATTTGCAGGCAAATCTTCTTCTACGCTGTACTGTAACCTCATCACGAAAGAACCTTCGGTCCATGTTGATGATGGCGATTTTTTTGGCAGGCTTGCTAGGATAGCCAAAGAAGAAGACCAAGGAAGGAGGTAGCCTTCTTAAGTATCCCATCACAGCACATGCGGCAAGCAAGCAGGTGAAGCACTGACTACTACTGAGGTGCCGGAAGAGCAGGTCTCTTTGACTAACTGCTCGCTACAATCATGTTAAGCAGACTGCTATCGTCTGGCGTCTTGCTTAGCGGCTAAATAAATGCATGGACGGAACAAGACAAGAGCAACAAAGTCAGTTGTAATGCTGTATCAACAGCAGCAACAGCAGGCTGACCGTAGCCCGGCGTGTGTCCGGTCGTCGCTGTATGCCATCTTTTTGATCTTTTGGGCAGTGAAGTGAACACGTGGAGCTGAAGAAACGAAAGGGCGGTGCAAAGGCAGCCAGGGAATCAGGGATGAAGCAGTCATCAGTGGCGTTCACTAAACCGCGTGAAAGCTCCACTGAAGTGCCTATGCATGGTCAGGCACACTGTTATCAACGGCGCCTGTTTGACAGCCCATGCTGATGCATGGATGGATCTTTTTCTTTTTCTTTTTTCTTTTTTTTTCTTTTGAGATGAATCCCCGCTTTTTCTGAATAACTGATGCATTGTTGGCTGAATCTGCTCCACGTACAAGGCAGACAAGAATGATAAAAGCCCACTTCAAACTATATGTATGCGCGCGTGGGACCATTAAGCTCACAAGCCCAAAGTTGCATACCTCTCAGCTTCTATATATTTTTTTTTTCAGAGGATGGCCACTGAGGGGCCCACCTGCCCAGCGTGTCGCCGGCCTGGGAGGTGGGCCACCTCCCCTGGGCAACAGGGACTAAATCCCCCGCGGCGTGAGACACCCCGCCCACACTGAGGCTCGAACGCGGGCGGTGGGCTGCAACTGCAGCGCTTCACCATCCGGCCACAGGCCGGTTCTCTCAGCCCTCTATTGACTGGCAAATTAAGCCTCAGCCCGTACAAACCCATGACATTTTCCATCAAGTCACTGCTCTGTTTAGCCCAGCAGGGTGATGAGAGCATGCCTTGTTTGCTTTGAAGATTAAGGAGCAATAGCTTCCTCTGTAAATTTTGAGAACTTCTTATCACTAAAATTGGACGGCCTTTTATTACATTATATTAAAAAAATAGAAAGTACTTTTGACAAGATTTAGCTCTTCATCTGGATATAGGTTCAGTGCTAAACATCACTATAAATTTCACTGAAAAATAAAAAAAGGTTTTCAATACCTTTCCATAATGTTTCATGTCCATGTTATCTGTCATGGGTTCAGAACGAAACAGTAAGCAGGAAAGTTGTATAACTGTATCTATGTATACTAGTGTCGAGGTGTAAACCACGGCAAATGGGGCCTAGCACGGCCTCCCTTTGAGATTCGGAGGGGAGCGAACGTTTTTAAGTGTTGGAATTGCGTACGAGAGAGAGAGGAGACACAAGCAGTTTACCCAGGTTCGGGCCACCAGAGGTGTAAACCCTACGTCCTGCCTGTCTGATATTGCTCAGTATTGTGTTGGTTTCATGTACAAGGCATCTCTTTTATAGTACAAGGAGAGGCCAGACCCGTTCATGAGCCTTATGGGGGCGCCGGCTGGCAACCCTTCTCTCGCTCGAGATGCGGGCGTCTTTTCCAGTGTCAGCGGGCTTCGCTCGTCCTGCCTTCATTGTTCGAGACTCCCGCCGTCTTGTCTTGTCGTTCGTACAGCACGCGCGCAGCAGCCGGGGCGGTGAGGCGCGGAAAGGAGCCGGATGCACCGGACGGACCCTCGGTTCAGGCGAGTCAGCCACGCCTCCCCTGCCAGCCGAACAGTGAGCTACAGGGCCGCGACTTTTGGGTCACGTCCATCAGTCGCGGCCCGGCGTGGCGCGCACGCGCATTGAAGTCCAGCGACCCGCCCTCGCGGGCGCGCGGGCTGTCGCTGGCAGGTGGTCCCCTCTGCGAGGATTCCCCGCGCCTCGGATCCGCGCGCACTGTAGCCGCACGAAATCCCGGGGCGTCTCGTCTTGCCGCGGCGCTATTAAGGCGTCGCGAACAACCGTCGCCACGTGCCGGCCCCCACAGGCTCGCGGGGTCCCGCCCTTGTCCGCTCCCCCGCGGGTCGCGGAAGCGGCAGGGCGTAGCCACGTGGCAACGCCGGGTGGCTCGCGGCCGCGAGCCGTCCGGGAGTCCACGCTTCGTGCCAGCCTGCTGGGCCGCCTCGGCCCATTTTGCGCGTGGTTTCTTCCTCAGCCTAAGACGGACTCAGGCCGCCTTTTGACCGAGGAGTGGGGACCCTGGTTCCCAGTACACCGACAACTAGAATCGTCAAGCAATCCTAAAACACAATCTAAAAGTAGGCAGTTGTATGGCGGACCGTGGCTCATAACTCTTTCATACCGCCAAAGAATCTGTAGTTTTGTGAAATTTACTCTAATATCATTTCTGTGAGTAGAAAGAGCGCATCAAACCTCACAACGAGGGAGATGATTTATTAGTAGGAAATTCCCAAAAGCCATGGGCGAGGAAGCCATGGTGGAGACTGAAGAGATTGTCTCCGACAGATAGTGATGGTACTAGTTTTTTGGACGGAAATAGTGACAGTACTAGTCTTATGAGGGTGTTCGGCGCGAGGGGTCTAAACTTTAGAGGGTTTTTCCAACGAATATTGTGATTACAAATAAAGTTTAATTACGAAACTAATTTCAGGACTCCGCTCGAATTCGCGACGAATCTAATGAGGGTAATAAGGCGTGATTAGAAATAGTTACTGTAATCACACTGTAGCAAAACATAGATTAATTAGGCTCATTAGATTCGTCTCGCGATTTAGAGGGGGGTCGTGACAGGTTTTGTCATTAAATGAATAAAAAAATTTTAAATAATAAGATTCTCTTTTTTTAGAGAGGTCTAAACTTTAGCGGCAGTTCAACGAACACCTCCTGGATCTCCTGGTGCTTTCGTGGTAGCGGGCAATTGGCATGTGCTTCCGCGTTCTGCCTACTACAAGTTTATTATAATGAATTTCTGAGGAGTGAGCGCGTCGTCTCTGTCAGTTGCCCCTTGCCACGCGAGGAACGAGCTTCGCCTTTTAGGAAAGGGAGATGATTTTCTTCGCTGGACAGGATCGATTAGACTGAATTTCCTTGTTCCAGAGCTGAGTTTACATTTGCAAATATAATGTTGAATTGGTAATGATACACTGTTGTTGAGTAATATACATACACTGTTGTTGAGTCCAAAATGTAGGACTTGAGTATACAGCAATACTGAAGATTTGGTTAAGGAATGGACATTGAGTCCTCAGAGTGGCAGGATGGTGGCACTGCGGCTTTGGCTGAAGGAGAAGAAGGCGCGGCGCAACCTTCTTGGGGTTGGGACGCTGCTGCTAGTGCTCTCCCCGTCCCCGGATGATTTAACTTAACCTGCTGCTGCTGTTGCTGTTGCAGAGCGAGGTAGAAGAAGCGCTTGTCGGTGGACGAGTCCATGGACAGGGACCGCCTCGCCGTCGTCGTCGGATGCTGCTGGTGCTGGCACGCCTCCTCCGCCGCCGTATCAGACGGCACAGCCTCACCATGAGAAATATCTAGAATGACAATGTCGTCTTGGGATGCGCCGGGAACTGCCTGGAGAGGCAACCTGTCGGCGCCGGAGACGGTGGCCCTGCAGAGCGGGCAGTTGGCGGTGGCCTGGAGCCATGCGTCGATGCAGTCGATGTGGAAGGCGTGGAGGCATGGCGGCAGGAGCCGGAGCCTCTCGCCGTCGCGGAACTCGGCAAGGCACACGGCGCAGTCCTCCTGAGCGGCGACCTCCTTGTTGCTGCCGTTTTGGTAGCGGAAGGTGGGTATCCGGCGGATGGCCGCCTCGTCCAGGCCGCGGCGCGACGCCGGTTGTTCTTGGACGACAATGCGCAGGTGATGGTGGTGGACGTCGCGGTGGTCGGTCGGAGCGCCAGCAGCGTGTGAGGAAGAGGTAGTAGGAGAGCAGGAGGAGGGAGGTGGCGAGGATGCCAACGATGGCGACGGAGAGGATCGCGAAGCTGGTGCCGGGAACACCGGACGTGCCAGCTGCGTCGTCCATCAGTGGACTCAATCAAGGAGCAGAGCAACGCGATGGCTGATGGTGTGTTGTGTGCTTGAGAGAGCGAGAGAGAGTTTTAGGAGTAGTTGCAAGGGAGATGGTGACGGACACCGTCGTACTAGTAGCATAGCAGCAGGCCAGGAGAGTTAGTTGTGCTGATTATATAATTTAAGAGAATTATGGATCATACAGAATAGAAATGGTTGTTGAAGGAACGTGTGATGTGAACACAAGGAATTAATGGATGAAGAGAGACAAGGGTTTGGCAGCAGGCCAGAGGAAGAGGAGTCTCTGTCGGTCAGCGCGTCCACATGCATGGATCCAGTACTGTGTTGCTTTTGACCACCAACCCAACCGTCAGCAATCCACGCGTCTTTCGCTTTGTTTGGGAAGAACACGCAAAGAAAGAATGGAAATGGAAGGGACGGCGCCGCCAGCTGCTTCGTCCGTTTCGCCGCTGCTGCGCTTGACTTGACGCCCGTATAATCAATCAATCTGAACGTGACCGGGTGCGTCTGATTTGATTTTTATTAGAGAACATCAGTGGACTTTCAGCGACTTGATCTCCAAAGTAAACAGGGACTGGACACTCCTACCTACTCCTACTACCCCCCAGACAGAGGACTACTACTGCTTTTTTTTTTTGAGCAAAAGGATTACTGCTGCTAAAGCAACCCTCGGAAGTGGGCTGCTTCAAAACAAACGACCTGCAATGCGTATTAGGCCCAAATTGTTGAATCCATCTATATTTTCATAGGCCCATTACTGGAGCCCAATTCAAAATAGTAAGCTTTGGCCCATTAGAAGTGGCGACAAGCAAGCCCAGTATCTATCAATCAGTTGCCAAATGGGAAAGAAAAAGAAAAACTCAAACGGTTTGGCATTTTACTTCTAATTTGACCAAAAGGATTATAAAAATATGGTTTCTTAATAACCAAGAGGTATATTTTATGATAGTACTCTTCATAATAACTTATGTTGCATTCCATATGTATGGTCAATGTTAAAAATAATCGACTGAGGGAGCAGAGGGACTACCACAAGACATGATTTAAACAAAACAACTATACACTATAAATATACGCCGTGTGGATGCTGAACCAGCAGTCTTCGTACTCCCTATTGACTAATACACTTGATTTTACGCACATGCGCATCCTGCATGCACATAGCACCAGCCTACGAATCTATGTACTATATATATTTGTTACTAGCTAGTCAACATAGAGACAAGCAGCTGGGAGCCTGGGAGTATATCATATATGTTTGAGACTGATAGCCAGTTAGATACGTTCACGATTTGTACCAAACTATTCCAACTAGCGATTCAAGCACGAGACATACATATATATTAATTGGCTACTAACAAGGTATGATAGATTCTGTCCATCACCAGCTTAATTTAGTTTACATCCACTCACGCAACCATCAAAACAATTCGAGACCTAGCTTTTTGTGCGATAGTAGCTAGCAGCGCAAGACGTACAGCACTACAGCCTCTTAATTACGAGGAAGGAAATAGAAGAGGAGCTAAACCACACCACACACACACACACACACTAGTGCATGTTCAATTAGTTTTCTTAAGTCTGGTCTCAAAAAAAAAATAGTTTTCTTAAGTCACAGCTCACAGATGATAAACCCAACAGCCGGGAAAGAGAGGGACCCGTCTTCCACGATCACCCGCGGGAATCCGCATCTTGATTTATTAATTTGTCCATCCATTAGGGCTTCATTCTCACTAGCAAAGCTAGCTACACACCTTAAATACGGCGTCCCACCGCCATCACAAAAACACAAGCAAGCAAGCACCCAAACTGATGATAAACACACCACTACAGTGATTCTCAAGCTAGATATATAGCAGCTTGTTTTTTTCTGCTGCTGCAAGCTAGCTGTGTGTCGATCACTTCATTAATTGAGGATCCGCAGTGTGCTGATGACTATCTAGCTAGGGTTAGTATATAGAGAGAGATCGTTGCATCTCGATCTATCTGTCTATATATATAGTTGATTTGTGATAGATGGAGGGTGGCGGATGGGATGATCAGGGCAGCAGCGACACCAAGTACCGCGGCGTGCGCCGCCGTCCGTCGGGCAAATTTGCGGCGGAGATCCGCGACTCCAGCAAGCAGAGCGTGCGCCGCTGGCTCGGCACCTTCGACACCGCCGAGGAGGCGGCGCGGGCGTACGACCGTGCGGCCTACGCCATGCGCGGCCACCTCGCCATGCTCAACTTCCCTGGCGAGGCGCACAACTACGTGCGCGGGTCGTCGTCTTCTTCCTCCAACCGGCAGCAGCAGCAGAGAGCAGGAGGAGGCCGGCAGGTGATCGAGCTGGAGTACCTGGATGACCAGGTGCTGCAGGAGATGCTCAAGGGCGACGACGGAAGCAAGAAGAATTGACATATTTTACATGCATCTCATCTATATGTACTTGCCTGCCTGGCTAACTAGGAAGGTTCTTCTCTCATCGATCCATCTCTCCCCAGTCCATGTACTCATCAATCGGTACGTATCTCACTACGGGAAACAGGACGTTTGCCGTGTGCCAAGGGCACACGGCAAAGCGCCAAAAGCACACGGCAAAGGGTTTGCCGTGTGCAACACTCGGCAAAAGGCACACGGCAAACCTGTACCGGCAAACAGTACTTTGCCGAGTGCCTTTTGTCGGGCACACGGCAAACCCTTTGCCGTGTGCCCCACGTGGCGCTCGGCAAAAAAAAGGGGTTGACGTCCGTCAGCCGTCAATCCCACTTTGCCGAGTGCCGTGGGCCCCGGCACACGGCAAAGACTTGCCTATTTGCCGAGTGTCGTGGGCCCGGGCACTCGGCAAAGACTGGACTCTTTGCCGTGTGCCACGTCAGGCACACGGCAAAGAATGGCATCTTTGCCGAGTGCCTGTTCTTGGCACTCGGCAAACATTAAATACACTCGGCAAAAAATTATTCCAGATTGCAATAAACATTTCAATTCGACTACAACCTGGACCACAATCACAAAAAAACATATACATCACATATATGAGCCAAATCATCATCACATATTTGAGCCCACATCATCACAAACTCAACATCACCATCACAAACTCAACATATCACAATAAAAGCTCCACCATCATCACAAACACATCACATAGAGGTCCACGATCAACCGTCATCACAAAGACATCACATAGGTCACAAACACATAGCCCACCATCCGTCGTCACAAAGTCTCACACGATCACGACACATAGTTATAGAAGTTGAAATACTATTACAGGTTTATTGACGAGGCGGCCACGGCGACCAAGCACTCTGCGGAGAGGGATTGTTGGATCCCGCCAATTGATTCTGCACGAGCAAAGCAATACAAGTATTTAAATTGTAGGTTAGAAGCATATAAGCTAAAAATGTGTAGGTTAGAAGCATATAAGCTAAAATGTGTAGGTTAGAGCATATAAGCTAAAATGTATAGAAGTGACAAAATATTGTTACGCTAGCATAGCTAACCCTTCAATTACTTCACTATATCATACTTGAAGGTAAGAAATTAAAGTACAAAAGATTTGAAGTGACTCACCGTAGTGCCTGCAGAAGGAGTGCCAGGAGAAGTACCCCCACCCCGAAAGTAGGAGGAACGGTTACCTACCTTGGCGGCCTACTAGCTGGTATCCTGGGGCTCGGAAGGGAGATCATCGAGGCGGAGGCCGGCGGGGACGGCGAGCGGCGGCGCGGAAGGGAAGAACGGGCGGAGGCCGGCCGGGGACGGCGGCCCGGGGCGAGGCGGACGGCGGCCGGCCGGCCGGCAGGCTCGAGGTCGGGGCGGCGAAGCTCGGCGGCGCTCGGCCGCCGGCGGGCTCGAGGTCGGGGGCGCGTCTCGGGCGACGGTGGCGGGCGTGGGCCGGGGCGGCGTCTCGGGCGACGGTGGCGGGCGTCGGCCGGGGCGGTCGGAGGCGGGGGCGCGGGCGCGCGGGGGGCGGGCCGCGGGCAGGCGGGCGGCGAGTGGAGGCGGCACGGTGGCGTTGGGGCGGCGGCGGCGCAGAGAAGAGTGAGAGAGAAATGAAGGCGAGTGAGAGAGGAAGAAAGGAGAGATGGCCGCGCGGGGATAAGGGGAAAAAAGGTTTGCCGAGTGCCCGCGATCCGGCGCACGGCAAACTCAAATCTTTGCCGTGTGCCCGCCACGTGGCACACGGCAAAGATTTGATTTTCTTTTTTTTTTATTTTTGACAACACATAGTTTTAAGTTTTAGATAATTATTTCGTCAACAATACGATTTCAAACAAACAATTTATCAACATGAAAGTTTCATAACTTTTCGAGATCTACAACTTTTATTTTCATAATTTCTCCAAGATTGTGAGATTGTTTAAAAAATTCAAATTTCAAAAATTGAGAAATTGAAACGTACTTTACGTCAAATTTCAAAAATCGACAATTTGATTTCAAATAAAAAAGTTGTCAACATGACAGTTTCATAACTTCTCGAGATCTATGACTTTTATTTTTAGCATTTCTCCATCCGAAATTGTTTCCAAAATTCAAATTTTCAATTTGAGAAATTCAAACAATTTTTCCGTTGACAATTTGAATTCAAATAAAAAAGTGTTCAACAGCAAAGATGTGTAACTTATGCAGATCTACAACTTTTATTTGATCTTTTTTTCAAAAATAATTATAGTCGCGTTGTTCACATATTCCAAATATCCTTCTTCGAGTTTTGGAAAACTATCCGGGAGCTATAAGATTTTTGAACAAATTTACTAGCGCTTCGTCGAGTGAAAAATACCAAAATAAGAAGTGTAGATGTTGTCGAAATATACAACTTTGCAGTTCAAAACTTTTTTTTTTGAATTAATTTAGTGGCCCAAAAATTCATTGAAATAATATTTGCCGAGTGTAACTGGACGAACACTCGGCAAAGAGGGCCGTTTGCCGTGTGCTGACGTCTCAACACGGCAAACAGGGTTCGTTGCCGAGTGCCGAGCGCACACACTCGGCAAAACATAAAAATATTGCCGTGTGTTCGTATTTGCCGAGTACCCGGGCCCACCTCGCTCGACGGCCGTCAAAAAAATCTAACGGCGTCAATGTTTGACGTGTGTCCGCCGGGCGGCGGCAAAGAGTGACCTTTGCCGTGCGCCGTCACGTGGCACACGGCAAACTTCTATATGCCGTGTTCCTTGGTTTTGCCGAGTGCGGCACTCGGCGAAGATTTATTTTGCCGTGTGCCCGAGGGAATGCTCTCGGCAAACCCGTAGGCACACGGCAAATTGGGGGTTTCCCGTAGTGTCTGCAGCGTATGTTGCTGCTTAATCAATATTGCATATGTATGGATCAAGTTTGAGTTGATTGTGGGGTCTAGATCGATCGGTGATCAGCAATAACCTATATATATGTGTATTAATTGGTCTAAATCGTATCATTGAGAAACGTGTTGATTTGTGTTGCTTAACCAACCCATAGTGGATGCAGGAGGAAATTTACGAGGAGCTGCGAACCTGATAGTTTCCCTACACTCAATATCAAAATCTGAAAACCGGTCAGTGTCTATACTCAACATCTAAACCTTAATTAGTCTCTCTATATATAGGCTAGATACAACAAGATGTACTGTTTGTTTGTTCCACAGATTGGAGAACATAAAATGCTCAGCGGAACATATTACCCAATTTATTAGTTATAAGGCCGATTAGTTATGCACGTGAATGGATGTACTGATGGCACATATATAACATCTGTCATCGGACAAAAACTTCATAAAACAAGAAATCCAACAAAGCGAACCACATACAATCGACTATTTCATTGAATTTCCTGGTCGGAGCTATTTGTCCATGCAATTGATGTTGATCAGAGCTACTACTCCGTGCAAATTTGACACTACCAAAAGAGAACTGATTATGACTATTCATTTGAATACAAGCTTCCATACACTTCTTGGAGTCAAATACTAGCTATTAGGTTACATCAGGAATACATGTCCCCGCATGTACTAATACATACCTTTACCATCTGACAAATTTTATTAAGGCCAAACTTACAAAGAAACTGGTAACTTGGAGGAAATCAGCAAATATTCTAATCATTTTCACGTTGGAATCACAGAGTAGCATTTGCTTCTTCTTCTTGAACTATTAAACAATGGTATATGAAATTATTGCAGTATATAACAAAAAAATATGAAGGGAGTGATTTACATGGCATAAATAGGAAGACAACCTAGCAAACTCGATGTAGCAAAGCTAGGAGCCGCATCAATATTTTTGTAAGGGGAGGCACGTGAAGTTCATGCGTATTAAGTAAAGATAAACCCTCAACATGTTGCTACCCTGGACCACCAAGGGACTGGTCTCAAGCCGCACAAATATATACTTCTGTTGCTAAACACTTCTGTTGCTAAACACAATACGCACGCAGATACTCATATACACGTACGAGTACTCATATGATTACACGCACGCAAACCCTACCCCCTTTGAGATCCGCAAAGTCATCAATCACAGGCACTTTGCACTCGACGGGGACATCGCCTACCACTGAAATGCAACACTCGTGCGGAGTATATATAGGACTTGAACCTGGGTGGGTTGATTTCACGAAACCTAAACAGCCGAGCTTCGCTCAGTTATCTCATGTCGATAGATAATGTTGCCATTCACACGCCTTCTGCTCCATTTTCATACCCATCCATTGTTTTGGTTGCGCCTATATACCTTGGTTATCCCCCAGAACATATATCCTCGTTGGTTAACTCGAAACCTTTTATGATTATCACACAAATCCTGCCGTAGGACGGTATCACATAGCTCTCAACTGAATATTATTGCGACAATGCCCAGGATGCATGATAAGTAAAAATTAAAAGGAAACTCGAAATCAAGTTGTAGATACCAACTGACATATATGTTACTCCCTCCATTTCAAAATAACTGCATTTCTAGATATGAACCTGGAAGGGAGTACATCACAAAAAGAAAATTAAGTAAAGTTGTTTCAAAACAGGGCATCGATAATTAAGCTAAGTACTCTCCTTTTGCACTTTACCTAACATATGTTTTTTTACCTATGTATCGTTCTGTACCATGCACTTACCTGCTAGCATACCTTTTTAATTTTAAGGAAATGACCAGGCATTGGTTGGGATAATTCATAATTCAAGTAATCATAAAACTGACAAATAATCATAGTAAATTTTAGCTTTTCCTAGTCAAGAGGAAATATATATATAGGCATGCAAATAAATACCTCACTATGCATTAGGATAAATGAGCTGATCAGATATTTACAATTTTGTTTGGGAGCCGTGCATCAATTATTCTTTTTACAGGATGGGCACGTCCATCACATGCGTAATTTGTCATTTAGTATTACTTAAGGTTGCCCAACTAAACTTCTTATTTAGCTGTGAAAGTATGAGCTTTACTGAACAAATTAGCGTGCATCTCTCATTTAGGCTTGATTCTCCAAATAATGTTCCAATAATAATAACTTTAAGTCTTGCGTAGGGACAGTTACGAAAAAGGCGCTATTGTTTTGAGTTCAACGGGTGCGACTGAATGGACAAGTGGGTGCAGTCGCTGAGCTTGTCATGACTTGATTTGCTGATGCTGTAAAGGAGAGGCATGTATACGTAATCGAAATTACGTAAGTTGAGGTGTAGGCGTTTAAAAACAAGAGTATATGATTGGAGGTAAAGACCGGCTTTGATTCATCAGAAATAAAAGTCGAAACAATGGCTATTCATGACCTACCAGGGAAAAATTAAATCATAATCATGGCTGCTGGAGACTTTTCGTCCTCTGATTGAATAGCTAAGCAGTAGGCATGGTTTCAGAATGATATATACAAAAATTAATGAGTAAGCTAGCAGCACTCTGGAATCAGATGCATCTTTAGCGCTGGACCTTTGGTCTGAGAAGAGGATAAACTTTTTGTGCCTTTGTTGGATTTGCGAATCAACCCTTTTTCTTGCAAGGGAGCTGCGAGTGAGCAAGCTTCTAGAAGGAGCTAGCATGGGAGAGATCCTGACATCATCAATATATTGACGACATAAACACAAAAAAGGTCGTAAGTAAGGGCATAAATAAGGTCATTTTTAGTTGTCTGAGATGTACTAGCAGGGGCGAGACCGTGCATGTGGCCTTATGCATGGGCGAGAGGATGCATGCATTTGGATTTGTGCAATGTTGTATTCTATTTGCCAAGAATACGATGCTGGAGACCAGTGCAAGTTGAAGCCAATCAGTAGTCATGAATGAATCATCAAAGCTTGAGATTTTAGAGCATCTGAGATAAAAGAATGATTTCTTCTCTCCTGGAAAACAAGAGATAATCGCCTATAACTTAAGTCGTATTTCGATTGAAGCTTTATTGTTGGCATAATAATAAATTAAACATGTCCTTAGTTAATTCTAGCTAATAGTTATATATATACAAGGATATCAGGTGTCTCTTGCTTCCCTAGAGAAATGTTTGCCTTAAATGCTTGGTAAAATATATAGTTGCCCGCGAAATGCTGGTTATGTCCCGAATCCATGCTCGATTGTCGATACAGTACGTAGATCAGGGGCTAGCTAGGCACGCGATAGATCGATCTAGCCAGCCATCTGTCCGTCCGGAAGAATAAGGAGTCGTTAATTGATCAGATTGATGGGCAGTTGCATTGCTTTCAGTTAAACCTCTCCCTCTTCTCTGTCCATACTCTGGGCCTCGATCGGCAGAACCCCGCAGGAGATTATTTATTCGTCCATTTACCAACACATCATCGTACCATCAGTCAGTTGGATGATGATCATGAGAGACAGGTCTTTCAAATTAAGAGAGCCGAGAGGCGACCCACGTACGTGTGTTGCAGCCTTTCCCAAGAAAGGGAATAACGGAGGCCCATTATAGAAATGAGCCCAGCACATCATGTGTGGTATTGCATTTATTTGCTAGGGACCTTTAACAGTAAGACTATGCTATGATGGGGTGTACCACGGATCTGATCGTTCCATTATATAGGTAACATAATTAGCCTCTATTTTAAGTAATTTTTTTCAATAATACCTAGTATATAATACACATGATACCGGTGAATAGAATAAAGATTTGAACTACCAGATGAAGAATATGGATGGTGTGCATCTATTTAAATTAAAAAATTCTGAAATTAAGGAGGGGGTGGGTACAATCTGGATTGATGAGTGCAGCAATACAACTTACCACACCGCATTATGAAAAGTCCTCCTAGCCAATTCTGCTAACATCTGTTTCCGCTCCTAATTGTCCCTACATATATTTATCAGACATTTGTTCCACAAGTGCCACTGACGGATCAACCTTTAATTTACATCTATATTAATTTTCTGACTTCGACACAATTATCACACTTATGAACTGTCAAATAATTCATCCTGGATTTGATATATATGCTGAGATATAGGGTCGGCCGTGACATCGATCAACAGACTATTTTTTATATATGCACCAGAAAGCACAGGTGCAATTTTAGTTGAGAATCATGCATGTATACATGGTTTTCTTTTTATTGATATATAGCCTGATAGGCGACCACACAGTACAGGCAGAGGTAGCATGCTACGAGAAGGTAGTAGCAACGCACACCATAACTTTGGGATGGACAGTACATCATCCAGCGTACTGTGTGGTTTGCTGCACAGGATCAGCACTACCACACACGTGCGAGTGCATAATAATACAGAAACAAGTAGTATGTATATTAATTAAGGTGGCATGCAAGCTTCTTTTTCTTAATTTCTCTTGATTTCTCATCAAAGCAAAGCAACAGGATCATACATCTATGTGATTTGCTGCATGCATATGCCTCTTATTTATAGCTACTAATATAAGCTTGAGGAAGGATCAGTTGCCTACCGGGGGCTTGGGTTTTGGCTCGGGCTGCGGCGTGGGCTTTGGGTTGGTGGGCTTTGGAGTGGGATGGGGCTCGGGTGTGGGCTTTGGGTGGTCTGGCTGTGGTTTGGGTTGCGGTTTGGGCTGATCAGGCTTTGGCTTGGCGGGAGCATCAACCGGCTTTGGCTTCGGCTCCGGCTCCGGCTTGTCGCCGACCGCCTTCTCGTCGGCGGCGGCGGTGGCCACAGAGAGGACAAGCATTAGCAGCAGGGCCACTTGCAGCGATATCATCAGGACGCCGCGTCTCGCCATTTTGTTAGCTAATCACCCTCTCACTAGCTCTCAAGACAATGTTCTTACTACCTTGAAGCAAGGAGAAGCTGGTTGTGCTGTGTGCAGAAATGGGAGGGAAGGGCGAGGACATTTATAGCCAGGTCCATCCAACCGCCGTTGGACGCGCGTACTAAGTTTATTCCATTAATTAATGAACAAGATCAGATCGATTGAGTACTGCATGTCCAATGAAGATTTCATCTTTCCGCGTCGATGCCGCACAAGAGTATTTGATATATATATTCTAGCTGGATCAAAAGAGGTAATTGGAGGACCGGACACCTGGCTTGTAAAACAACGACCTATACATATAGTTTTTGTGTCAAATCGATCGCTGTCATGTGACACGTAAATATCATGTTCCACCACCACTGCTGTGGCCACAGTCCATGCATTACAGTACATATGCATGAATGCGTATCTGGCATGGCTCTTTCAAGTGTGCATAACAATCCAGTTCAAAAAAAAAAAAGGTGTGCATAACAATCACTTCCCTGCAGCAAACGTCAGACGAACCGCCTACGATGGAATTTCTCAGTGTCCACTGATCTACTATACGAGTAGCAAGCTGCAGCCTCATGCTAGTTATTTTCTAGCCAAGCAAAAATAATCGTACGATATCCTCAGTATAGGCTCTCGCTGCTCTGTAAAATTAATTTGACACTTATATATAGGATGGGCACGGTCGTAAAGTAGAGTTAAAAGCTTTTGACTGCTGCGTGCTGGATAGCCATGCGCGTGCATAAAGATGCCCTTACCTTCCGTTTGCGTCCGGTATTTTTTCCTCCCACTACCCTAGATATCGCTTTCGACAAGTTTATAGTTTAATTTTTGAAAAAAAAATGGTTTGAAATACAACGATCATTTTTCGCGAGAAAGAAAATGATGATCATATGTATAGATTTTTCTTGAAAAGTACATTGTTATTAATATCACATATTCAGCAGTTTATTTAAACAAAATGTTAAAGTATGTTTCAAAGATTAAGTTGTTGTCATAAACGAGAAACATCTTCAAATTAGAGGAGTACATACCCCATTTGAACAAATAACAGATCGAGTATGGCTTCTCGATCACCATACTGAGATAGAGCACTACATAATTCAATCAGGATAACCTTTTAACCTACCTACATAACGATCACCAATAAATAAAAGAAATTACATTTTTCTGTGAGAGCTTGTAGGTGTTTGTGGCAAATACGTCCTGAGCATTTATTATATTAGTTGTACAGGATGGAAAACAAGCTATAGCTACATTATTTGTTTCTTCAAGGAGAATATGTTGAGATTGATGTATGGCTTCTCGATATGGTATGGTGATCGGATGAAGTTCCCAGCAGGCGCCAGGTAAGGGGGCAGCGCTAGTCTAACGGGAAATGGGTAGTGCAATTCCGAAGTTTACATGTAGGATTAGTATGCGAACATTGTTATAGATCCGACTGGCTTTGTACGACTGCACATCATGTGGTTCAAACCATGCATGCAACATAGTCCAATGGCCAGCAACATGGTTTTTTTTTTTTTTTTTTTGAGAATACCAACAACATAGTTGGACAATGCGGTTCAAAGCATTTCCGTGTATGCAGGGCGGCAGTGTCTAGGCAGGCCTTCTCTTGGCCCAATAGCTGGATTCAACTTCAAGCAGCAGACGTATGGGCCTCGTATCCAAGCCAAGAAATCTGAATTCAGCTTGCACTGCACTTCGGCTCAAAGCTTTTTGCGTTTACATTTGATTTGAGCATCTACATATAAACATGCATGTAACTATAATTTGCAGTGCACTTTGCATCTCGTGTTCATTTGAAGAGGCCACGATGTGTGGCTCTAAATTCTACAATAGGTCATAAACATGCATGTAACTCTATTAAAACTATTGTTGGACTAAAGCACTTGGAAAACGTTGAAGCCAGAGTTAAATCCATCAAAAAAACCCCAAACAGATTTTGCTACCACTGCCAAGGCACATATGAATTGTGAAGGACATCGGCAACTAGCGGCATCGGCTTTTGTGTGTTTTGAAGAAAGAGAAACAAGTATCCACGCACAATGGGAGGTGAAATTAAAGGTTTAACAACCACTGCATAGAAGTGTCTTCTCTGGTTTTTTTTATATATGGAACAGGAGGAGGAGGAGGGGCAAGCCCCTGCTGATTATATTTTTATAAATTTAGAATAAAAGTTACAACAGATCTTTGAATTGTTAGTATGAATAAATCTTCGAAAAGGATGAATATAGCATGTAGCGCACGAGGACCAAGTAGGAATTGTGAATTCGAAAAGAAAACGTGTGTTTGACGCTGCTTCAGCAGATCTGGACTCCAATTCATATGTACATGTGTGTAAGCCAACTGATGCACAGTATATTTGTGTGTGGATGGATTATCCTGAGAAGATGCTGAGATTCCCGTCAATGGAGGAAGATATTTAGAAAGCAAACATTAGTTTGAGATCCCTTTTGCTTTTATACGGGCGCAAGCAGCCGTGCACTAATCAAGAACATGCCATTGTGAGGACAGCAACTAAAAGCAATTTTCCTCAAAACAAAAAAACCCTAAAAGCAATTGGCAACAACATCAGCGCCCAACTTAAACTATATGCATCTTCGGCGTCATCATTCTCCTCAATTAGCCAACTTCACCCTCCCTCCAGTTACTAGTACCACTTTAGTTAGCCCGGTTGACCACCTTTCTCTTTCTTAATTAGAGTATATATGATCGTCCATCATTACCACATCCGTTGTTCTTCCTTCCTTATAGCACAGTACAACTTATGCTGCGAATGTGCTCGTCACGATTACTGCTTTGCTCAGAGCTCAATCATTCCGTCGCTGCCCCGTCCTTTTAATTTTGTT
>JAAXCT010003959.1:0-20083 GCA_012490785.1 Eragrostis nindensis
TGAAGCCATGCATTCAAACTTCTTTCAATAATTAACTTTCAGGTATTCGTCCAATGAACATTAATGGCAAACCACTGGGGGACTCCTGGTCCTAAACTTTATAAAGCAAGAGGTACAGATCCTTGAATCTTTAAGCTTACGAGAAGAGAGAACTAGAGATGACATTGGTAAATGTAACCACTATTCTGTACCATCTACAAACACATGATCAAACTTCTCATGTATGTGACCATTCACTATAGGTGGAGTATACATGTTGCGTCGAATTTCGTTCATGAAAGGCTTGGTTAACTTTGAAATCCATTTAACTTGCGCGAGTGGGAAATAGTTCCATATCTAGACATACCGAACAAGATAACAGTACTCTTTTTCTTTCCTTTGTATATTCTTGATGTATTTCAGTTACTCATGTTATGCTACTACGTTGCAGCTTTACATGTGCAGCGTTTGTAATACATATATTCTGGCATGGGATGGAGAGAAAATGGCTCATGAATTCACAAGTGTGAGTGTTTTAGGTTATTGTTAATTTCAAAATTATACAAAATGAAAAGAAAACTGCTATGTGACGAAGTGCACTACATTTCTCATGTACAGGAGGCAATGGAAAGTTTTTGCTTCAGGATATGCACGCGGCTCCTACATTCCGATCGCAATAGTCTTCGCTTGGAATCATACGAAAAAACCTATCACGGTTTGTGCATTTACTGCATTTTACATAATAGGTGTAGACAGCTTGTTCCAGACTGCACAAAATAATCTTGTTCACATTTTTTGTTGACGATTACTTAGAAGGAAGCGTACTTGCTGGAAAATCCGGATGAACAAGAGGGGGCATCGACAGGATCTGATGTAGACGATCTTCAGATAATATCGTCAGCAACGGGAACTCGAAGCAAAGGGGAAGCAAATACAGCCTCGGGACAACATGACGAGAAGACCAAGAGGACGGCCGCGAAAGACTAGGGTTGATGAAGGATCTGCAAAAGTTCCAGGGTTGAAGAAGGAAATCCAAAAAGTTAAAGGAGCTGCAAGTAGGAAAAGAGGTCAACCCTCAAGGATCACAGCTGACACTGCTGCTCCTCGTACTGTATTAGATGATTTCAGTACAGAATCTATCGCAAATCGCATTAACAACGGAAGAAGCATCCAGGAAACTGCTAAGTAGCCCTTATCAGGCTAACTAGATTCAAAATTTACACAAACTTAGGTACCTCAGGCTAGAAGGCAAATGTGTTACAGGTGAAGTTGTTGGTTCTGTCATTTGCATTAGTTACTGAGATACGAAACTGAAATTTTTGTAAGGAGGGGCTCCGCGCGCAATGGAGCACACCTATATATCGAAGCGTTCCAGAGCTGGGCCCGTGGAAGCTGGTCCTGAAGGATCCGGTGCAGTTGTGCAGCTTGTGCAGTATTCCCGGTATCTAGAAGCGTCTCATGGGCCTGTTTGGGCCACGGCGAAACCCCCGCGGTCGCGTCGCGCGCGGACGCGCGTGCCCGCGCTGAGGTTAGTCCCCTCGCCCGCCCAGCGCGCGCCGAACCTGCTTAAAAGCCGAGGGGACCGGACGCCCCGAACTCACTTGATCTCGTCCAGTCCCCTGCTTGACCTGGCTTGCCCCACAAATGCTTTGTGTGGGCCGCCCTATGCCGCACACTATGCCGGTGCTGATCCTTAGATCGATTCCGCACCGCAGCCTGTGCTGAGCTGCTAGTTGTGCCGGTGACGGGCGGTCCGCACGGAAACAAGTTTTTGCACTTTTTGCCCCGTGATGGACAAGAACAAGTAGGATATTGGACAAGAACAAGCAGGATACTGGGACATATGCAGAACTGACAACATATGCACAACATGTACAGAATCCTCAATATACATAGCTGACCATATATTCAAAATGTGCCAAACTATGTGGGCTATGTCATCCTGAAATGTTACTCGACTGACATTACAATATTAGCCATAGGCCTCCACTATTACATGGAGAAACACAGCAACACATAATACAACTACGTTGTTCAACAATTATTGATTTCAGTTCAAGATTTTCTCTGCGTGTTCTCTGTCGATCAGCATACATGGCATCCCATTGTTCAGAAGAATGACAAACATTGTGTCATGCTTTGTCGCATAGACACTAAGTCTGCAATCACTTTTCTTGCTCTACCAGAAAAATCTTTGTCTAACCAATACTTGAATTCACATGGCTCATCAACTAAGGGGCATGCCAAGAACCTCCTTCCTGCATCTGAACCTGACCAACAGCAACTCAAGATTGGGCACAAGTCATGGTGGCATCTCAGTCCAGTCCTGACCACCATCCCCTCTCTATGATCCTCCAGTAGCCGTTCAAGCTGCAAGTTCGAAATAAATCAATAAACTACTGGCTCCAAATCCATGCAGCTGCAAACCATCAATCACAAAAAAGGTACCTCCAAATCCATGGCAAGGGAGTCCAATGGCTGAGCTCCTGGAGTCTGCATCTCGTCCGCAACGTGCGCTGCTCTCCTCCTTGCCCGCGTTGGGCCTCGCGCTCTCCCTTCGGCAGAGCTCGACATCGAGTCGGTAGTGGACGGGGACGCGATTTGGTGGGGGGGGCGCCGATCTGGTAGGCGGCGAGCTACTAGGTCATGAGGAAATGGATGAGAGGCCAGCTCCAGCGCAGCCCAGCAGCAGCAGCCGTGGCCCAGCTTCAGCCCAGCGCCAGTTCCGCCCGTCACACCCCACCTCCTCCCTCCTCCCCAAGCAGTGGACCCGCACGTCGAGTCCGCACGTCGAGGCCGCCCCCTGGAAGTGGACCCGCACGCCGAGGCCGCCACTGGCGCGTATAAAAGGTCGCCCCCCCACCGCACCCGCGCCGCCACGAGCCCTAGACCTAGCCCGCGCAACCGCCATAGCCGACGCGCTTCTTGCAGGTCACACGCGCTGGCAGGTCGACGCGCTTGCAGGTCGACCCGGCGCCACCGCCGCTGATCGACGCTTTGACGGCGTTGCCGGCCACGAGACCCCTACCACGTCCTTTAGTGCGAGGTGAGCAATCTGCCGTAATAAAGCTCTCTAATTTTAATTGCCTGTGGACAAATCGATTCAAATGAAGAGAGTTAAATTTCGTAGACCAACAGTCTTTCATTGCCTCAAACTTTTTTCGTGCTTCAGCTGCTATATTTTGCAGCTTCCTTCTGCCGAGCCTGCATCATAATAATTAATCTTTGCTGTTAAATGCAACCATAAGCACCCAATTGCCAAGTGTGATGCTACGTTTTTTTTTTTTTAGACCAAGATGCTACGTTATTATTGTTATGCACTATAGCACCAGGTAGCTAAACGAAACAAGTAGCTCATTTGACAACATGATCAAATTCAACATGTATATCCCCTTTATTACTGTATGGTGGTGCTGTGCACCATGGATTTCAGTCAAGCCTCGCCACTGCCAATTAGTCAACTACAGATCGAAAATCTCACCTGAATACTAGATCGTTACATGAGTATCTCGAGCCATTACAATCAATACTGCATTGTACTGTAACAGAAACTACTCAAGGTCAGTGCAATTAAGAGAAAGCTATCACAATCAGCAAGTGGAAGTCACATGTTGAATCCATCTCAAATAAAAAAATTTCAACCATACATGTAGAACATTGTACTGTATACTTTATTTCAAATTAGTAATCATTGGAAGTGGAAATTGATTACTGCTGAATATTTGTGACTCTGATTGCTTGTATTACTACAATTTTTGTATTTTATTGCCTCAATACTGCATTACTTACTTTCTAGAATCCCAATTTGGTTTTATATAAACATTCCATTCATCCATTTAGAGGCAAAGAGCTCAATTTTAGGATAGCAAAACAAAATTTCTTGGGGCTGCTACTACAGAACTGAAATATGCATATGAGCCACTCAATTTTATACCATATGATTTAATCTATACTTTGTTAATTCCTAGGTGTCATGGATCAAGTTATGAGGTCCCTCCAAGAGATCGAGGAGAAGGCACAAAACGTAAGAAGGATTTTAACAATGAGTATTCGAAGATCAGGCTTGGCCTTACCAAATCTTACATCCAGAAGATGAAGGAACAAGAACAAACTGATAAGGACATATTGCTTCAGCGTGACCAGCTGAAAAAAGCACAAGAGAAAGAGCTTTCTGACTTTGCTAAAAGAGTTGAAAAAGAACAGGTGTTGACGGTAAAATGTGTGTTCTACCGCTCGCACACGCGGCCTGGGAGATTTGCTTCACTCCGTTCAGGACCAAAACTTGGAACGCGGTGAATTCCGGAGCGTGCCAGTCGATTTTCCCTGCAAATCGACAAAGACAAGAAAAAGCGTGTAAAATTCCGGGACTATCGGCCCCGGACAGGCCGATGCGTAACCGCAGCCGATGTTAGTGAATAAAAGATGATAAAATAAACACTTGGCTGACGGCTATAAACGAATCGACATGTCGCAACATTAAACACTCGCGCGATAGATAAAGCAAGGCATGCATCAGAATCGGCAATCGGCAAAGCATGCGATCGGCAAAATCTATCGGCAAGCAACACAGTAAGGTAAATCGACAATCATCAAAAGGAGTTCAGGCTATACTTGAACAGGAGCAATAAGATATTTAAAGGCATGCAAGCATAAATCTGAACGTGGTAAGCAATCGGCTAACCACCCCGAAAGAACGATTAAACCAGTAACCACTAATTATACCCGTAATCTGACAATCGCTTCCACAACCGAGGACACGTCAACTAAGTGAATAGAACAGGACACGTCAAACTGCTCTACACGATCGACAGACACAAGTATAATCGGCAACTACCGGTCCCAGGTACTCAGTAAACTAGATCTAACCCTTAGCAACTGTTTCGCCGAGGACACGTCAACTAAGCGAAGCAGACAGGACAAGTCAAACTGCCTACCCAATCACCAAGAGCAGATCTAATCGACAAAATACCTTAACACGTGACTCGAGTAACCAATCAAACAGAAATCGACATCAGCAATCGGCAACAGGCTGCGGCGAGGACAAGTCAACTACCGCAACAAAGAATTGGACCAGTCTTAAACAATTCCATGCAGTCGACGCACGATGTAAACCCTAGATTGATCTAAATACCGGATAACTAGCAGCCACATCATCTTAATCATGGACAAGTCGACATAATCAGAATCGATGCGCTTACCTGACGAGATCCAGTCAAGCCGGAGCCCCGATGGGCGCGGGTGACGAAGAACACGTCGAGAAATTGTGGCGATGCGCCGAAAGGTTGATTGTATTGGTTGTTTTTTATTACAAGCACCTGGGTTTATATTTATACACCCGAGGCAAGAGTCCGATTTGGACTTTAAACACGACTCCTACTTGACCACAACTCGGTCAATCCTTTCTAAATCTAAAAAATAATTAAAAAAGGACACACCATCCCACACGGGCGCGTGCGGCTTCGGGATTTCTTTGGCTTCATGATAACCTGCGGGCCACCACTTCGGCACATAATCTTTTCCCACCCGTCGCGCACTCCACCTTCCACTGACAGCGGGCCCTAGTCCAAATTTTGGTGTCAACAACAGGTTGCCCAGCTGAAAAAGGACCTTCGTGATCAGCGTGCTCTCTTTGCTGGCATGGTAGAACAGGAAAGTGCTATTGCAGATACTCTGTTGCGAAAGACCCGTACAGAAATTGATGAGATCATAAATAAACACGAACAAACTATTGATTCATTTAACAACCAAGCAAGGTTACAAATCGAAGAGTTACAGAATGACGTCTCAAGGTTGAAGGGTATGATTCGCAACTTGATCCCCTTGATCAAACAACAGGAGGTCCCTCTCCATAAGAAAGTCGAGGTAACCACGATATAATTATTTTATAATATACATTTTATATTATGTATTGTATAGGTAGCCATCTCAACGTTTGCACTTTCATGTAGAAGATGAGATCTGCATACCGCGAACGAGCCTGTTTGTATTAATGGACAATGAATGTGACTTGGTAAAAAGCAATTTTTTTCCTTGCTTTTGTGTACCAACTCTGATTAGCCAAATGAACTTTATTCCGTAATCTTTACAGGATGATGTATGTAATTGATTTAAGGTGCACATGTGATGAACTTATTCGGATCTTAATATGGATGGCTGGGAATAAATGAACTTATATCCGACATCTGAAAAAGTACTTGACACAGTCGGGAATATAACTTTGGCCAGTTTACCATACAAAGCCAGCCACTACTGTTGAGTTCACCGTAATGTTGGAGACTTTGGGACATTATGGATATAGAGGAGGACGCAGAGTTGTACTACCTACCTGAATCCCATTCATGGGAGTACACCATCAATTGGGTATGGTTTAAAAAGATTGATGGACCAAAGAAATGTGAATGAATTGGTGCTCGCTCATTGCTGAACAGATTTTTCATCTGTACCTAGTGGGACCTGAAGAAGTGAGTGGTTTCTCTCTTCACAAATAATTTTCTTAATACAACCAATTGATGGTATAATAACATGTAAACAACTTAATGCAGGACATGGCGGACATAGACTACTACGATGACGGAGAAGAAAAGGCGATATGGCCCGTGATGTCCCATACTCAGAGGATAGTACTGACGGCATCTAGGCACCTAGCCTTGTTGAACTATGGGAGGATTACAAACTTGTTATGTTGCATTAAGTTTTGTTCGAAATTAGACTAAGTTTGTTATGTGTTTTCATAAGTTTATGCGTGTGTTAGAAAAAAGATTTGGTGTTTCTATAGCTGTCAGACAATTTTCAAAAGAATTGTTAGTTGAACTAGAGAACTCGTTCTTAAAAGATTCTTGGTTTGCCGGCTCTAAACAATGATTTGGGATGAGGTTGGATTGGGATGTCAATTATTCGGAATTCTACACTTATATTCGAAATTCTACACTTATATTCGGATTACTACAACACTATTCGGAATACTACACATATTCGGACAACGATCGCGCTGCTAATATTTGGAATACCACGTAGATATTCGGATTTCTACGATACTTATCGAATTCTACACTAATATTAGGATTACCACAACACTATTCGGAATACTACACAAATATTCGGACAACGATCACGCTGCTATGGCGCCATTCGGACAGGATCCGAAATGCAGTGGTTACGACCAGCAGGATCCGAAATGTAGTAGGTTACGACCAGCAGATCCGAAATGTAGTAGTTACGCCAGCACAATTATTTGGACTACTACGTTTCGGATGAGGGTTGGATTGGGATGTCATTATAACTACTGCATTTCGGATCCTGCTGGTCGTAACTACTATTCCCGGACTATATACACAATTGAATGGGACAGAAAAGGCAAACTTGCAGCGGATTACCCGGCCATTACACACGCACTTAAGCTAGATCGACGACTCACGGTGGTGATGGCGACAGCATCTAAGCATCTCTAAACAACAGCAACCTTTGGCAAATCATATATCCAACACATCCTCAGGGAGCATTTTTTCCTACGAATGAAGAGGAACATTAGTCATAAGCACACATGGCTCACAAACAACCATTTTTTGCTTTATGACAATTACTCTTAGCTTACCTCATCTCTCATGGAGCATGTTCGCCGATTGTGACCCTGGTCTTTACAAAGTGTACATTTCTTGTTAGATTTATCTGAACTTGACTTCAACTTTTTCTTCGGGGCCCCTCTGCCAGGCACACGTATGGGATCCAAGACATTGTAGGACTCCGCAGAATCATCCAGGCCTTGTGTGAGCACAGGACCAAACCTCTTGCCTCCACCCTCTACTCTATTTGGAAGGATCATAGCAGCTTCCTCTCAAGAACGCGTTTGAGCCGTTCGTCACGCTTCAAGTGATGAGATGCTGCGAAGGATGTCATTTGACTGATATTGTGTAGCTCATGGTACCTCCGTACGCTATCAGAATAGTCATACATGGTGGGGGCTTCCTTGTAGGAGGAAATCCACGCTGGCACCCATCGTCCACCTTTCCAAAACACAGCAATCTGGAAGCTTACTTTCTCCGCGAAAGCCAACACAAAGAAGATGTGTGAGCATGGGGTTCCAAGGGACTGTAACTTTAGACAAGAACATGAATTTCCTTCACCTTGTCCTCATCAAACACAGATCTCACATTCTACAAAGTATTGTTTGTCTCCTCCTTATCAACCTTTCCAACTTATACTCAACAATGTTATAGCCATCCATTTCCTCAATCAAAAAAACACTTCTCGGCTGTTTTAAGACTGTACTGCACATCAGCATATAAACACATTGTGTGAACCTTCCTGCAGCCTCATTCACAATATTTGAAGCATCTGGTTCCAGCATGGCTTGTAACTTGCTTCAAAGTCCAGATTCGCTTCTCTAATGCGCAGCTTTTGAACACAGTTGTCAAAGTGTTGTAACAGCTCTATCAGTGACATTTTCCGATCTAGATTAAACTGAATCTTAGAGTGAAGGCTCTCGCTACGCTGGTTTGCTCCTCAGTCCTAAATAGCGCTTACTAGCATGATACGCAGCACCAGACTTCCCTCCTCTCATACATCTGATTAGCCAACTCCTTATCTGTAACGTCATTCTTATTCAAGAATTCCATCCATTTCCTCTCAATCTCTTCTATAGAGCAACGATCGTAAGAAAGCACCTAATCCCTTCTTCCCTTTGTCGTCCTTAATATTACTCACAATTTTTTCTCAATATGCCATCCGCATAGCCTATGCGATGAATTCGGCCACACAATACTGATTGCTTTTTGCATAGCAAGGTCTCCATCGGTGATCACTGAAACTGGATGTTTCTGAGACATGGTCTCACTGAATGACCTAAGCAGCCACACATACGACTCCGTATCCTCATGAGCAAACAATTCCACAAGCAAAAAGAACTGTGCTTTTATGATGATTCACCCCCCAAAAGGAACGGGGCAGGTTGTATTTATTTGTTTTGTACGTGCCATCAAATACGACGACATCACCAAATGCTCTATAATCCATCTGACTTTCAAAGTCCGCACCAGAGCACTCCCGTTCAAATGCCCTCTCCCATCTCTCTTGTACTGGAAAGAGAAATCTGGATCTCTACGTTTCTGATCTATCATGTAATTGATGAGTGTTTGAGCATCACCGGGGGAGAGTGTCTCTGCAACTTATTGCGATGGAAGAAATTGTAAAGGTCCCTTGATGTAAATCCAACATTATCATAACCACTGTACGCTTTAGCGTAATGTCCATTATCTGGTGTTTGCGGATCCCGAAATCTGCAGAAGCGCAATCTCTGCTTTCTGCTCATCACTGATTCTTCTATGTGAACGCAGAAAACAAGAAAGGTCTGGATCAATCATCGATGGTGGTGTTCATCGATGAAATCCTTCACATATACCACTGCTCCGAGTTCTGATCCTGTGCAATCACAAGTTTAGCACGGCATCCAAAGCGAGTGATATTGCGCGACCTCCGCATCTTGATCTCCCTCCTCAGGTGCTTCTCTTCGCGGAAACCTGTAGCGCGGCAAACAAACATCATACTTGCGAGGGTCCTCTCATTGTGGCCGCTGTCCCACTCGCAGTAATCCTTTCTCACACAAAGCCTTTCTCATAAGCGTAGTCGTTATAAAACTCAAATCCTTCGTCTTCACTGTTAACATCTTCATAACTATTTCACTGTACTCCAGCAAAGAATTATCATTGGACATTCCGCTTCAAAAGAAAAAAATTAAGCTTCCATTAGAACAGTCATGGAAATATTTCTTCTTCTCCTAGAAACACGACTAATGTACTATCAGAAGCAGGGCAGTAAAAAAAAGATCCAAAGACATCACTAAGACAGCAACAAATGCAAACTAGTACATCTACAAGATCCAAAGAAATCAAGAACTACTGCAGCTACAAGGTGTTATCCAACTAGATCAATAACTTGTAAATGAATCAAGAAATACTACATCTACAAGGTTCTTCTTCATGAATCAAGAAACCCTAGCAAGCACGGGAGAGAAGAGGAGAAAGGCGTGGATGGTTGACTCACCGGCGAGAAGACAGCGGTCGATGGGGATGGGCGCTTGAGGGAAGAAGACCGCGTCTGCGTTGCCGTGCCGACCTGCCTTGCCGCCGTCCTGCCCTCGCGGGGAACCACCGCCGCCGTCGGTAGGGGGCTCGTCGTCGGGAGATGGAGGGGGAACGAAGGCGCCGGCGGCAGCTGGAGGGAGGGAGAGATCAGGGCGGTGGTGGCTAGGGCAAGACCTGGGCAGTCGATGCCGACGACGAGGTGGAGACGAGGACGGCACGGGGAGGGGCCGCGGTGCAGCCGTCGTGGTCGGGCTCGGGGTTCGGGCTGCGAGAGGCCGCAGTGGGGGGGGGGGGGGGGGGGGGGCGGTTTTCGAAGTTGAATTACCAACATACCCTTTGTTACAAAAAATAAAATTTAAGGGAGGAAATAGGAGGAAACGGGAGGAAAATCCAAGCACCATAAAAGCTCTCATATAATAACTGCATCCTTCCATACCTGGAGGAGCCGTCAGACTCGGTTTCACTGCTGAGGGACGGAGACAAACTGGCAGCATACCGGCTCCCCAAAAAATTCGTGAAGTCCCCACTTGTGGTTTTTACACACCAGCATTCTGATGAGTAAGCACGAAGCACATCCAATTTTATTGATATTAAATGTTTGTTCTAATGATGTATAGAAATGAACAAATAGCACGCATTTTTTTAATAAACTTTATGTGTTCTGATAACATTATTTTTTTTCTTGTCATTGCATGGCATTCTAGGGTTGGTGGTGTCACTCTGCGAGTGAAGGAATTTGAGGCTCCACTTTTGACAGCCCTTCCAGAGATGGTCAATGGATTGCCCCTTCGAAGTATTTATCGGAAGTTGAAACCATTTCGAGTTTCCGAAGGGACAGGTTTGCCTAATGATTGTGCAGGATCTAATGATAACTCTACAGACTTGATGGGCACAACACCTTCTGACTCAAATAGCAGTTTACGGAACACTCAATTGGAAGATGATTCTAACAAGACTGCTCACTTGGAAGGGTTTGAATTTTATCTGAAAAATGAAAAAGGTGATGACCAGGAGAAAATAGAAATTGTTGGGCTGGATATGCTTAAGACAGCACAAAGCAGGTTGCAAGTGAATGTCCACTGGCAACAAAATGCGTTAAGAAGATATGATACCTCAATGCTGAACAATCTACCTGAGATTCACAAGCTTGAGCTTATCCCGAAAGGAACCGAAGATTCTGTTGCACTAGATGTTTGTCTGGAAGCCTATCTAAAAGAGGAACAATTGGGACCGGATAACATGTGGTGAGTATACCCGTGGAACAAGTGTGTGGCTTTTTGCTTCATTATTTGCAGAATAGCCTTCTTTACCTTTTTTATTGACATGAATCCTTTTTGAACTATATTCTTGACATGAATCATTGTTGGTTATGAATCCTTTTTGAAACCATTTTCTTGACATGAATCCTTTTTGATGCTGAACACTGGTTCATAGAATTGCAAATAAATAGAATTCAAAACTATTCCTCGAAGTCAGTTATGTTAGTGATTCAATCAAAATTAAATAGTCTTGTTGGTTTCATAATGGGACCCACTTCATTCTCAACTGTTAATCAGGTTCTGCCCCTGCTGCAAAAGTATCAGCAAGCGATGAAGAAATTAGATCTCTTGAGGCTGCCCGAAGTTCTGGTGATCCATCTCAAAAGGTTCTCCTATACTCAGTCCACATGGAACAAGGTTGAGACATTTGTAGATTTCGCCATAGTGATTTGGATCTGTCGTCATATGTCGCTGACAAGAGCAAGCAACCAAACAGCCATTATCGCTTGTATGCTATTAGCAACCACTACACGGAACCATGGAAAAGGGGCATTACACTGCCAGCATTTATGTGAGTCTTTGTGCCTTTTATACGCTTTCATTGCTCCAAGATATGCAGTAGTATTTTGTTCTCCAAATTAATGAGTAAAGTTTGGTTGATGAGATGCCTTACTGACATATTTAATCTTCTGTAGCATGAGCAAGAGAAGGGATGGCATAAGTTTGATGATGACCGCGTAACTCCTGTAACTGAAGACAGCATAAAGACACCAGCTGCTTATGTTCTGTTCTACAGACGAGAGAGAGCATATGGCTGCAGCGCAAAGGCATTTTTTCGCAGGTGTCTCGGCGACTAAAATTTTCCTTACATATTCGTTTTCACCATTAATTTATGGTTCCATACAACATATATCGGCACTTGAATCTTTCAAGTCACACTAACCTACACAACAGTATGTACAGATTCAGTTGCCAACTAAAGAAAATAGACTTGGCTGATGCAATATTCATTCCGGTACATGGCTCGGCTCTGGTCGGCACTGTAATTGATCTGACTTACTCCCTCCGTTCATAAATAGATGTCGCTGTTGACTTTTAGACATCATGTTTGACCATTCGTCTTATTCAAAAATTTTATACAAATATTAAAATAAATATGCAATGATTAAAATATCTTCAATAATAAAACAAGTTATAAAAAAATAAATAAAATATGCGTAAAAAATTTAAATAAGACGAGCGGTCAAACGTGAGTCGAAAAGTCAACAACGACATCTATTTATGAACGGAGGGGGTATTAATGAAGGGTCAATATAGATTTCTTCTCTTGTCACCGCTGACTACATTCTCGGTGAGTTTTCGGGACGATGTAACGGCTCTGTAGATTAACTCCACTAGCCTTCAACCCGTGCACCGCACGGGTTAGAAATTAGAGAGCACATAAATCGATATAGTTTTATTTAGAAAAATACTTCTGCAAACATAATGATTAACTGAATACTAATTTTTTAGTATTAAATCTGTATTTTAAATTATGAAATTTTATATCGCATCTCATTTATATTATTGATAATGAGTATGTGTTAGACTATATTTCATATTAGATGCAATCTCAACATCATATGACTTTCTAAATGGTTTTAGTCTATTAACAATATGCTTTAATTAGATCCATGCTGTGGTACACTTTTTTATACCTAATATATTAGTCTTTTTGCTTGGTCTTATTTTACCCCACATAAAGTTGCGTAAATGGCTTAATATAGCTTTCACTTTGTATGTTATGCCATTATCCATAACCTCCCATTAGGTTGGCGTGATCGAAAACATTAAATTTAACTCTTTATACACTTACTTTATTGTAATGGCATCGACTAAATGAGCATTACCATTTTAATTTACATTTTACTATATCGTAGAGTACATGTTACTAATTTCACTAAGCTTTCGTGCAAATGGACTATAGGGTAGACAAACTCAAACAATCTTATGGGTTTCTTTTAAGGTTTATTTCCCAACAATTTAAAGGGAAATTATATTGACTTCCATTTGATTTTATTTTTAATTTCACATATTTTCAATTGTATTTGGAATATTTAAATAGACTCATTTATTACTTAGCATTGCAAAGAGAGTAATTTAGATATAGGAATTAGTGTGTTTTTGGCTATTTTTATTATTCCAAATTTTGCTATGTTTGGACCCTAATGGCATGGGTAAATTCAAATAATTAGCCGTATTTTTGGTATTTTTATTATACATAATTTAGTTATTTTTTGGACTCATAATATCATGGTGGGTAAATAAAAATAGGTGTGAGGGTTTTTTTGGCTATTATTTTTATTTCGAATTTAACTATTTTTTGACTCATAATGGCATGGTAGGTAATTTAGAAATAGGTATGAGGGGTATTTGTTTTACTATTTTCTATTATTCTGAATTTAGTTATTTCTTAGATTTATAATGTTATGGTGAGTAATTTAGAGCATGTTAGATCTAATGGCCCTCGTTTATCTTACTTTAATTTATACAGCCAGATGTTTTTCTTTTTTGTGAGAATTTTTAGGACTTTTCTCCCGATTAATGTGAAGGCCTCAAAAGAAACATCCAATTAGTAAATATATAAGATAAGATAAGATGTGATCTGTTCTTGTCCTGAGGGCTGTGGTGGCGACCGTGACACCACAGCCACTCATGGGTGGTTCCTCCATCAGTCAATCGCAATTTGCAATCTTCTCATAGCCCGGTTTGCGGCAACAGAAGTGGAAGCGGTTGGGCATGGCTCGCGGACAGCTGGCCCGAAGGACGGCAGAGTATGCGGCTCACGTACAAAGCGAGGCCGGGTCGCGAGGAGCTCAGCGTACGTGCGCGTGAAAGCCGCAGAGTACGTAGTTGAGAGAATAGAAACCGGCGTTCATCGCCGGCGCCGGGCGGGTCTCGTGTGTCCTGTGATTGTATGTCGACCCTCGGTTCGAACAGAGCTGCAACTTCGTCGTCTGCCCAAGCTCGGCCATCTCGTCGTCATCCTCGGTACGTATATAGCTGCCCCTAATCCCTTGCCGCTGATCCGCGGCCGCGCTCTGCGCCCCTGACTGGACCGACGCAGCTCCTCTGGGAGCAAAGGTAATAAAGAGGTAACGACTACATGCACAATTTTATTTGCATTCGATTTAGCTGATTAATTAGGTTTGGTGAAACGGAAATTGATTCTGTCTGGATGCTGTTAAACTGCTGCTTGCGTCTTGTGGAAAGGATCGGAATGGTGGTAGTATGGAGTAGCTGTTCGAAAGATGATGGCAACCTTAAATCAGTTGTTGGCGAAATGTTTGTTTGGCGGTGCGTGCAACAAGTCCTGACAAGTGACCACAGTAGCATCTCGTTTACGAATGTTTTGCCTATTTTCAGATTGTGGATCATACTGGATTGAGGATGCAAAGTATTTTCGGAGTTTTGAAAGAATGCTATGGTTTTGCAAAATAGTTTGATTTTGAGAGGTATCAAAGTGTTTGGATGTAGCAAGTTTTGTAGTTTTAAAAATCATAGTATTCCTTAAAAGTGCAACCATTTTAGAGTTTTAGAAACTTCACTCATGACCTCTTTTTCTAAACCAAAGTTTTGCTTGGCACTATCTTCTAAAACCATGGTGAAATACTACAACACCCAAACAGGGCCTGACTCTGTTTGTTTCACTGGCAAAATATATGTCATAAACAAAAGTGTTTTCGACATCATCCGGATACGTGATCTGACTAGAGATGGAACCGACATGTGGGCTCCGTTCGGATGGTCGGTTTTGGCTAGGGCTGGCCGGCTGGAATAACTGTTGCTACAGTGATTACTGAAAGCCAACGGTCACCAGCCCCAGCCGCAACAGTGACCAGCCCAGCCATTTAAGGCCATCCGAACAGGGCGGTGGCTTTTTTCTGGCCTCAGTTGCAGGAAGTTAATTTACAAATTAAATAAGAACATTTCATAAAAAATATGATAGTAGACGTCAATATGTCCGAGTGGTTAAGGAGACAGACTTGAAATCTGTTGGGCTTCGCCCGCGCAGGTTCGAACCCTGCTGTTGACGATTTGTTTGCTTTTTTTTTTGGTTCCCTCCCCCATCTTAATTTATTAGCCAATTGGTGCTTTCGAGAAAGAAAAGCGGTGACATGGTCATGGCTTTTCAGTGTACTAGTTCCATAGCTGCAACTTGGTCAGCGTGGCATCTTAATCACAATGCTTTAACATACTCCCTCCGTTTTTAATTATATGACGCCGTTGACTTTTTTGTTAAACTTTGACCAACAATATAGATTTAAATAATTACTTTTTGAATAGGAAATGAATATCATTGGATTCATCATCAAAAGCACTTTAAGATTAATCTATACACTTAGCTATTTACACAAATATTTTGAATAAGACGAACGGTCAAACGTAACGAGAAAAGTCAACGGCGTCATATATTAAAAAACGGAGGGAGTATGATAAGCATGGAGTATACTAGCTAGTTTATTATTCTAGAATGCAGAGGCATTCACGACATAATATATGTAGACAGTTGTGGCCATGTACAGTTAAAAATGATCGACAAGATATTATAATTCACGTTGCACGCCTCGATTTGATAAGGCGAAAAGGCGCCTATATGGATGGATCGATCTGTAGCTGAACTAATTGATGGATCTATAATAGTGAGATCATACGCAAGTTGATCTCCAGTTTGCCACAGATTCTCACATTTCTTACACATGTGTTTCGATTTAAAGACTGGCCTTAACAGCAGCTCGCGAGACCGCTTGCACCGACAGTTTCTTGTTCATTTCTCCCCTCCTTGCGCCATTCGCTCGAGGGATGTTTATTCATACTCCCTCTGTATCTGTTTTAGTGACGTCCAGATAGCAACGGCTTGTGCAAAATTAGTTCAACCAGGCTGTCCGAAAGGACAACATTTTGCATCCGGAGGTAGAAGACGACTGGAGGAGCGTCTGATCTAAAGTGAAGGGCTGTGGCTCGTCGCTGAGGGCTGTGCCGTTCTCAGGCGTCTGTTCTGTAGACAAACCCATATAGGTGAACCACTGCACCCTGCATGCATGTTCCGGCCGGGAATCGACGTTCAAGTGCAACGCATGCGCAGTGAAATCTGTCCATGTTCAGTGATTATAATGCCACCCGTAAAATGTGCAAAGACGCATGTGCGGTTTATGGCTTCATGCTTGGGTTCGAGCCGGCGCGTTCGTAGCGTTGCCTCCTACCAGAAGTAACATTTTGCATTTGGATTAGCGTTTTGAACGAGAAGAAAACATTTCGTTGGGAAAAGAATATTTAGATGCGACTTGCTGATTGTGTCGTACATTTTATTCTGGAGACGACACATTCCAGAATACTCCCTCCATACCACGATTAGAGGGCGTTTGAGGAGCCAGCGCGTTTTCGATTTAGAGGGCGTCCACGCAGAAACCTTCCAGAATTACCCCCAGCGCCCGCACGGTCCCGAGGTAGGCGGCATCAATTCTCGTAGGAATCGAAACGCACGCGCCCGCGGAAGATTAAAACGCCCCACGCGCAGCCTCGCTTCTCATTCGCTTGCCGCTGGTGAATGTTGACTCCACTCCTCGGCCACAGCCTCCATCCATCCACGCAGCCTCTGCTGGTCATCGCCGGCGGCCTCCATGGCGCGTGCGCCACCCTCGCCAGTTCGCCGGCGCCGCTCCACCATAGCTGGATCGTTAGGTGGCACGCGTCGCGGCATGCTCGGCGCCATGGCTGTCGCGGCGCGCCTCGGCCTCGCGGCAGCCTCCTTCACGGGCGCCCTCGCACGAGGCGTCCGTCGCCGTGGCTCGCTCGCCGAGAAGCAGCAAATCATCGTCGCGCGATTCTAAAGACGAAGAACCGACGTCCTGTGCAAGCGCTGCGGGGAAGAACATGGTGCGAAAGACTTGAAAGAATGCCGTCGTGTGCGTAGGGGAAGAGCAGGTGCAAGCGTTGTGGTCTCATCCACAAGGGTTACGACTTGATGGCAAGGATTCATGATTTCAACAAATTTATTGTGAGATTTACATTCCAAATGGTTGCTGGCTTCAAATGGATGGCAACACCATCATATTACCACCCCATGTTCTGTCACGAATTGATGAACTCACTAGGGCACTAAGGGATTAGAGAAAAGTAGAAGATGCAAGAAAAAGACCAATACATAGGGTAGGTACTACTACATTTTTTCTATGGTTTCATTGCTGCATGTTACATCTCATATTCTAAACTTCGTCTAATTGTTCATTGCAGCGAGAGTTGCCTTTGCTTCATCAACATGGATGCCTCACAATCAATTTGCATTGGAAGTAGATGCCCCTCTCTAGCCTTTCTTTGTTGATGTGCGGGATTTTGTATCGATTGCTCCAGCAACCTTCATAGTTTCCTTCATAGCTAGATGTAGTGTGAGCCAAATCCTGTTTGCTTTCTCCGGAGAGTACTCATTGTAAGCCTGTTCAGATTTGAAAAAATTGTTAGCATGAGTATGAGCTGAAAATGAAATGATGAAATGTGGTTTGTAGTAGTTCATTGACTTGCAATTTACCTCTAGCACGCTGGCACAATTTCTTGGACGTTCTTGCAGATTTCTTATATTGAATTGCTTGAATTGCACGAAAGAAACCCAAATCTAATATGTTCAAATCTGGAGAATTTGCAGGTTGACATTTAAGTCTATGTCCCATCCTCCTTGCTGAGCCGCCTCACAAAATGTAGGATCATTACAGGTAAATGAGATGGTGCATTGTCTTGAACAATGTAGATCGGTTTGTGCATGTCCTCTCTAGGCCATTTTTCTTTAATAGCCGGCAGCACATTCTCAAGCATGAACTTCTTGATCACTTCTCTTGTGATGCTAGTGATTGGTTTCATTTCTATTGTGCCCCGCTCGCCGGTTAAACACTACTCCCTCTTAGCAGGTTCATAAGCACAAGAGGGAAAACTCCAAGTTTCCATCAAAAATACAAATTCCATCACAAAAAACCTTGGCCGAGCGGTTATACACAAAAACATGAGGCGTGGGATGTAATTCTTTGACTTGCTGTACGATGTGGATCATCCTCCTCGGGCAGCAAGTATACTTGGATGATTTTGTGTAAGGAAAAACCCTCTTCTCATCGATGAAGACATGGTCAAATAAATCTTTGAAGTGTGGATCATTTGGTGTGCTATCCGGATCAAACCATGTCAACAACAAAATGCAGCCTACTCTTCTTGTTTGCACGGTTAGGTATGGTTTATTTTATTGTAATGGCGCCTAAGCAAACCTTTACGCATGAGCTTTTGGATCTTTGACTTGCTAACGCCTAGATGCTTGCTGACATCTTCTATAGTCCTTCTTTCACCTAGAGGAACATTGCGTAATGCTTCTAAATCAATGGTTTTTTTCCTTTCTTCCCACACGACCTCTTTTCTACTGCATACATTCACCACTCTCCCTTCAGCTAGATCCTTTTTTAACCCTTTGCCATGCTTTGGACAGTACGAACAGATAAACCAAACTGAGTGCAACTTTGTTTGATAACATCCGGCCCTAAAATCCCATTCTTACTTCTTGCTAACAAAGTTTGGAAAATTTGTTTCCTAACATCATCAGGGGTGTTCTTTACTCCTTCTAGAACCTAAAAGTTGAAAATAAAAATCTGTGGGCATCGGCACAAACAAGAAATGAAAATTACAACTGAAAGAGAGGTGCATGGCAGCAAACCTTGCACGGGTGCATCATTTGGTTCATTCTCTGGTTGCAAGTTAAGGTCAAATCCACCTACAAGACATGAGCACAACATATTTCATTATCAAAATATTTAAGCCGATACAACTAACAGAAACAAGTTTTAAAAGTTTCTTCATATAATAAACTGACCATGAACGGGTGCTTCAAAATTCATGGAACCTTCCTCATCATGTGCTCCATTTTAAATCCAATCCTATTAAGGAGTAAAACAACCGTAAGAACATATGGCCATTCGAAAAGAATGTTGCATCCATGCATGTGAACTTGACAACTAATGACAACGAATGAAACTGACCATGCACAGGTGCTGGAGTAGATTCGGCCTCATGAACATCTTCTACCACCAAATCGTCTTGAGGGGGCTCCAGGTTCAAATCAAAGCGTATTCGAAACGAAAAATAATATTAGTATACAGCCGGGAAGTGATGAAAGGAAAAGAACAGGAAAAAAATTATGCTTGAAAACGAAACTTATCTCTTGATTAATTGCTCCTTGGTATTGAGAAACATGTCCAAAACGCCCTCTAATCCTAGTATGGAGGGAGTAGTATACTGGGAGACCAGAATAGTATAGTTTAATTTGTTTTGCCTCCTCCTGGTTGGAAATAAAATACGTACGCAGCGTAGTCCAGCACAAACTGCGCACACACCATTGACATCACCAACCATGCGTATCACGCACATAATGATCGCCGCTCATCATGTGGCTCGTGTTTTGACTAATCAGACGGTCCTGGACACCGGGCACGCGTACCTGAACCAGTGCCGCAGCCGTGTTCGTTCGCGGATCAACGTCTCAGGCAGGCAGTTGGCGACGGGACGTCCGACGCGCCGATCATTCTCACGGTAATGAAGGCGCCGTTCACTTCGCATTGCCTTTCAGTCAAAAGAGGCGCCTGCCGTTCACTCCACATTGCGCCTTCGCCCACTGTTCCACGGTTCCACCACGGCCTAGAACAAAAGGCAAGGTAATGGGCAGCGTCATACGCCAGCACGATACTGTAAAAAGGCAGGAGT